>JAUESH010000039.1:9157080-9183165 GCA_032275165.1 Synergus magnus
AGACATTTACAGAAGATTTAAAAGATTTAAAAGAATTTCAAGTAATTTTAAGGAATTTTAAGGGATTTCATTTGATGTCCACAATTATTAAATAATGCTGTAATTAGGAAGGGCGAGGGGGTGTTATAAAATCCCGTATTCCATACTTGAATGGCCAAAAATGATACCTGGAAAAATTTAGAAATTCCTGGAAAAAATCTAGAAAAGTCAGGGAATTTTTTTTCAGGAATTGAGTAGACACCCTGTATTATATTATTTTTTATTCTAGCTCAGATTTTTAAAATTTATTATTTCGTCTTTTAAGGTTGATAAGCTGGAAGAAGCTGAAAGTCGACGCTTAGAAGAGACTGATCATCAGGAACATAAACCTATGATCATGCGTGAGTATTAATTTTATTATAACGAATGGGAATTTTTTCTTAGATTGTAATGGCTATCCTAATTGCCTAATGAGATTTAAGGGCATGTGGTAATTACCATAGGAGCAAATTAAGTTTTCACATCTTTATGTCCACAATAATAAATATTTTTCGCTAAAACTAGGCAATTTACCTCCTTTTCTTGCAAGCGGAGGTAAATTGCCTAGTTTTAGATGACAATATTCATTATTGCGGACGTAGAGTTACGGAAACTTAATTTACTTTTATGATAAATATCATATGCCTTTAAGATAGATTTCCCTTCTGCTTCTAAAGTTTTTAACAGTTTCAGAAAATAATAAATAAAACTGTCTTGTTTTTGCAGCGGAACCACAATTGATGCTGACGGCAGGCCCGGGGATGATGGCACCAGGTTATGCGCCTCCAGGTGTCTATGGAGCCCAAGCACAAGGCGTTTATGCACCCGCGGCAGCAGCGTATCAAGGTTACGGCATGTGAGAACCACTGTACAACTCATTTTCCAATACCAATCAACAACAACATTTACTTTTCTATAAGGCTTAGATAGATCAAGAATACGCCCTTAGGACCTAGACGTAACTAAACGCTGGAAAAATGTCACTACAGTGCAGACGTCGTTACGCTTAGACCAGTCTATACTATTGAACGATAGAGAAAATTGCGCCCCGTCGTATACCAAATATTAATTGCAAATTTGTAGATACAAGATTCAATTCATTCAAATCTCGGTTGAAAATGTCTATAAAAATTTAAGAACACATTGTCGGTACGCAAAAGCAAAAAAATATCCAAAAAAAGACAAAAAAAAAGACTCAGTTATCATGACGTGTTATAAATTTTTGGTGTTGTTTGCATTTAGTGCTGAAGGAAAACCTTCTTGGAAAGGTAAAAAAATCCACGTGTATAAAAGATTGCGTCAGGTGTGTGTAGTTTGCTTGTGGCATGACTTCCGAAATACTCTACGTCGTCCCTCTTCCAAAAAAAAAACTTTGTTCTTTCAAATAAGCAATCAATATCTTGATGTACACAAAACTTGAAACACCTCATGACTCATTTTAGAAGTTCATTTAATATCTGAAAAAAAATCAGATAAGAAATGACTCCAGTCCATCTAATTAGAGGTCTCTTTCGGTTTTTCAATAATAAATTATTGAAGGAATTAATGTTTTAGGACACTATGAGCTTGTTAAACTTTCGTTGATTTAATTTGAATTCCAGTGTGTAGCAGCTTGACTATCTGTTATTGTTCCGTCGTTTTTGTTACTTGTCCAGACGTAGGTTAACAATTATTCCATTAAAAAAAAATTTAGAAAAGATATGACTCTGGAAGTCTTTGATTTTGACAAATCTTGTTCAGAACTTATTGCGCCTCTCATACAATTAAAACTCGATACATGTTCGACCGAGACAACTCGAATCGGCTTTAAACAATATATGCTAGAGATTTGAAATCCCTGGTTGGAATATCCTAACTAATATTTGGAAAACACTTTAGAGAATGCGCAACTTTAGAATAATTTTTTTTATCGTAGAGAAAAATGTAGTACTTTTGAGGATTTTTTTGCACTGAATTCAGCTACAGTTTTAATAAAATTGTAAAAATATTTTGTAAACACTTTTTCCTGTCTTTTTTTTTATTATTCATTTCGCACGAATGAGTTTGCCACTTATTTGAATATCGATATTGCCTTGAATACGAGAAGCAGGAATAAATTGTAAAATCGTTTCGACTATCATGTAAGCAGTGTAGCATACTTTAGTAAAGAACACCCTGTTTTTCTATGGAACTCTTAGGAAACGAGAATTGCCTCTCGTTTTACTGCTAAGATTAACACTAGATATGCGATGAATGTGTCTCGCCTATGTGGACAATATTATCCAGTCGTCTCTGAAACGTTAGACAAAATCGGTGTTGAATGACGGCGCGATTTTATTCGGACAGCATAATTTCTGAGATATCACGAGTGTCTGACATTTTTGAGTCCCAGTATATACGTATAAGTATTAGTTAAAAGCATTAAAGTAGGTGGACACGAGTGAAAGGATACGACATTCCCAAAAGCTATCGAACTCTTATGTCCTTGCACTGTATTTTCGAAATCAAATCCTAAGACTAAAACACGAACGAATGTATTTTGTTTCAATCCCAAGTCGCGTCGCGTGCGGTTCCGTCGCAAGTTGTTATTGTATTGATATATCATATAATTATTTGAATATTGTGAATTATAATTATTGGAGAGAGGAGAGAAAGTGAGAGGAAAGCAAAATAAGATCGATTGATAATTATACATATATTATAAATATATGATTATATTATATATTAAACTGGTAATTAATAATATAACGTGTAAGTAGTAGATATACATATAATATTACAAAACAAATCGTATTAACGAAGAAAATAAAGAAATAAATTATAGAAACAAAGGAATATGTTTAACTGATTTGCATGACAGTTTGTTGTTTCCACTGTAAAATGTAATGAGAGATATGCTGAAATGCTATAAATAGTTTCAAATAAAACTGAAACCTGTTTCGAAGTTATTTGCAATCTCAGCTTCCTTGCTTCGATAGTTTATTTGTAAATTTTAAGTTTTATTTAATTGGGGAGTGCGAAAAGTTTTTTTTCCAGCTTACAAATTAACTTCATTAACTTACAAATTAGCTTAATTAACTTACAAATTAGGTATTTGTGCATTCTTAAACTTTCTTACCGATCGCTCAGCCGGTCGGATGCAAAGTTCCTTACCCAAAACTTCTAATTTGACATCGTCTAAGTGCATTTCAAACTTGGTCGTCACCTTTGGAATAGCTGAAAAGATTTATTGAAAATATTATAATGATCCTTTTAACTTATGGATAGGACAAGATTTTATATCGATAAAAATGTTGATATAAAATTGAAAAATGTCTTACTTCGAATATGATCATCAGTCCCAATCACTCTAAAAGTGTTTCTAGTATCCTGAAGAACAATTCCGTGAATTCCCACTAAACTAGGACATTTAGACCTGATGACTGAAATTTTTGCTCCATGATAATCAGCCTTCATAATTTTTTGGTTTACGGTTTCCCAGTTATTTTCGAGAGGACTAGTGGGCAATTTACTAAAATTCTCGACTCCAAGCAAATTTCTCATATAACTCAACCATATTGCATTTAAAGGCGATATATCAGTAAATCGCAAGTCTTTCTCCTTCTTTTTATTTAGACTTAGGAGAATTTTTTTCTTGATTCCTGAGAATGATCCTTTTTTCTGTTTTCTTCTTAACTTTTTCGACCTGTGTTTACTGAATAGAAACGTCTGCCGATAAAAATGAAAGATACATATAATAAACACTGAAGGTGAGATATTTCTAAATAATTAAGATTAAGAATTAAACTTTAATTAGGGTTTAAATTTCTACATACCTTTCTCATTTCATCCGGAATCTTTTTTATATCTGAGGGTGGTAATGTTTCCTGCAGAAATTTTAATACGAACTTTTCCCTTGATTCGTAAGTTGTAACTTTGTTTGTTACAATTGCTGGTAAAGGCCGAAAAATGTCTAAAAATGTACAAAAATATTTACATTTATAATTAATCAAAAATTTGCAACAAATGCAGTTCTAAATTAACTTTCCTGTAGTTGATAAAAGGAAAAATATTATAAAAGTATAAAAAGTTATACTTTTAATAAATTATATTATATATCTACAATGAAAGTTACATGCAATGTAAACGATGTAAACAAACAATATCTTACCTACGGGCTTATCCATTTTTACTTTATAAAGATGTTTTCAGGTGCTTTCAAGCGCTTCTTTGAACAAGCACATGCCAAAGCCAACACAAAAACAGTGATCTCAAAAGTGAACACCCTGCGCGCGCAGCACATTTTGGCTTCCCACCGGAGAAATGCTGCCATTGGTCAAAATTTGGCGCGAGATTTAAAATCGAATTAATTTAATTCGATTTTGAATTGCGCGCCAGGTTTTGGTGTCACTTTTGAGATCACTGGTTGGATGTAAGCAGGGCTAGTCAATTACGCGAAACTCGAGGATTTTTTTACGTATAATACGCAATTTACATAAGTATGTAAATTACGTATTATACGTAGAAAACCTCCCACTCCATATGAATTTGATGTTTCGACGTAATATACGTACGTAAATTACGTAAAAAACCTCATGTAATGGCGCCTTCACGACCGAAATACAAAAGGTGTGAAGGCGCCATAATTTTGAAATATTCCAGCGCATGCGCATTCATGGCAAGTTGAAGTTGGTAATTTTGTGTTATATTCGTCATATTAGATTTGAAATTAAGAAAACACCATTTTATTATTGTTATAATTGTATTTTATTGTTAAATTAGGTATATAAGTTAATTTATTATTTATCTGATGAAATAATTATGTAAACTGCTAATTTATTTCAATTTTTAATTATTTTCAATTTTCCCGACCTAATATTTGAAACTTTGGAAACTTTGAAACGTTTCAAAAGTTTTATGAAACTTTTCATTTGGCCAATTTGACAAAATCACGTAATTTGTGTACAAATTAACCTAATTTTCTGTAAACTCCAATTATTAATTACGCAATAACAATTTTTCTGACTGTTATCGATACTTTATCTTATAATACAATCCATTTTTAAATTATCAATCTACATCAGTTTCAAAAACTCCCGCCATTAAAAGGATTTTCAAAAATTTTTTGCAGTCGGAAAAACTGAGGTGTGAAGGCCTCTTTCCATCTCTGTGTGCACGGGGAAAATCCTGTAAGAGAGAAAAAGATGTAGAATAGCTTTTCCATAGTCTATCTCTTTCACTCTTACAGTATTTTCATTTTCCGCGTGCACACAGAGCGTATAAGCAGGCCTTAACGGTCGTTTGCTTGCAGAGGTGTGACCGTACCATTATTGATGGCTGACTGACATATCTATATGACATATATACATCATATGGTACAATATGTCAAAGTACTGTTCAGAATCGAAAGGTTTATGAACGCAGTGTGTACATTATTTCCATACGTCATCGTAAACGAAAATTTATCTCTTATACGCGATGGTATTACGCACTAGGACCTGGAAAACCTTAATGCCGATCTTCAGATAAAATTTACTTATTTGCACGCGGATTTCAATAGACTCTAGAGTGCAAATCGGGATCCAGATTGAGAATTTTCTCTGGTACAACAACATGGCGGCGAATCTTGAGGAAGAACAAAGTTTACGGGAGTGCGAGGAATATGTACAGAGACATAATATTCAGCAAGTTCTGAAAGACTGTATTGTACAGCTTTGTGTGGGCAAGCCTGAAAATCCAATTTCCTTTCTCAGGGAATATTTCCAAAGACTCGAGAGGGTACGTAAACAAGTCCACTTTTTTGGGTATCAATTTTTCAATTAGAGTTATTTTCACCTTCAATTAGTGCTATTAATATTCATATTATATACTTAAAACTGATTCAAGACTTTAAGTTATTTCATTCTTTAAATTGTAATCATCTTTAGGGGTTTAGGAGTCGATGATCTAGCTGTATCTATTCTACATATTTTTAAACCCTAAATATTTCTAGCAGGGTTTACTAATTTGCTTATCATTTTTAAAATATCTCTCTTGGAAGAAAACTGCAGGTTAGATAATTATATATTAGATTTTTGGGTAGATATTTATATATAATTAATTCAGTTTATAGAGGTTGTTTCTAATGAGGTCAATAATATTGACTCAATACGAGTCATGTCTTTAGTTTTATATACACTGTAAAAAATTTTTCTTGTAACTTTATCACTGCGTTTTTATAATTATACCAAAAATTGTAAAATTACTTTATTCAATGTAGTGAACTTACTAATTTGAAAAGAAAAAAACGTCATTTTCAATGCAGTATACAAAAGTTTGTAAATTTACGTCTTTCAAAGTAGGAAATAATTGAACTGCCTGAAAGTTCAATTATTTCCTACTTTGAAAGACGTAAATTTACAAACCTTTGTGAAACTACTGCATTGAAAGTGAAGTTCTTTCTCTTCAAATTAGTAAGTTCACTACATTGAATAAAGTAATTTTACAATTTTTGGTATAATTATAAAAACGCAGTGGTAAAGTTTCAAGAAAAATTTTTTACAGTATACTGAAAATTTGCAAATAGATATTATTTCAAATCAGAAATCAGGAAAGTAATTAAATCCACTGCGAAAATGTTCTTAAAAGAATAATTTGGGGGTTTAGGTGTTGAATAATATTTTTAATTGAAAGCTTCTTTATTCTAAGTGGATGTTATCTAAAAGTTTAAACTATTTTTTAAATAGAGGATTTACAAAATTGATAGAATTAGAAATAGATAAAAAATATAGTTTAAAATAAACTTTAAATTTAGACCCAAACTTAAAATGTATGAAATAGTAAACTTGTACTTTAAATTCAAGAAAATTTAAACATTTCCTTTTTGCATTTATTGTAGTCGCTTAGATAAAATAGATCTCTGAACTTGATGAAGGGTATCTAGAAAAGTTCATGGAGATGTCGCCACTAATCTCTTTTTTTTTAAAATTATAACTTATAAAAAATTTATTTAAATCAGTCTGGGACCTTACGGAAATCCTGAAATACTTTTGAAACCTATTTCTCACCTATTTTTATTTTTAAAAAATTACCTTTTTACCTATTGTTAATGACAATAAGTACTGTGATAATTGATATTAATTTATTTTTTACGCATTCTTTGCAACTCAACTGCGCTACTTTTTTCTTACTTAAAATTGAAATTCTTACAAATTATTAAAAAATAAAAAAAATATAGTTTTTAATTAAATTGTAATATTTCAATGCAGCAAATTACGCATGTCGCAACCCACTATGCACTAATTTCACTATTTTAATTCATTAAAATATAATTCTACTATTTCATCACACATTTTTTTTGCAGAATGTTGTCAGAGAAGTAAGTTACAGAAAAAAAAACAGACTAAAACTAACAAATCTTGAATTTTTCATATTTTGAAAGTTATATTTTGCTGAAAAACATGTGATTTTACCAGATTTTTAATACTGCTTTCGCAGATCTCTCATATTTATCATGCAGGATATATTGGCAGTAATATAGATTAGAAATTCTACTACAAATTTATAAATGGACCACGTATAAAATAAATTTTGCGCTGTTCGCTGTTTGAAACTTGAATATGCTTGCGATAGCTGAATTATTTTTTTATCGTACTCAAATTTTCAGGATAAACTACTTGTAGCATACATAAACTTATAGGCCCCGTGGATTTTTGAAATTCAAAAAATTAATTTTTTCCATCCACCCTACTATGCATTGTATGATGATTCTATCGTATGAGGGACCTTATATTTATAAGCGAGAAAAATGCGAGAATTATCCGGGAATTTCGTGTGCAAAATTTAGTAGACACCCTGAATTTAGATTTAAAATTATGTTTCAAAAGCATTTGAAATGTTGACTCTGCTTCTCAATCCAGACTCCAGATTCAACATCCCACTATAACTTCCTCTCCTTATAATTTGACTCAAAATGCTCTTTTTCCCAACCAGAGTGTCTACTCAATTCCTGAAAAAAAAATTCCCTGACTTTTCCAGGTTTTTTCCAGGTATTTCTAGATTTTACCAGGTATCATTTTTGGCCATTCAAGTATAATTTAATTTAATTTTAAATGTCTTTTAACTTTAATATTCTTTAATATATACATTGACGGGCCCTGTCTAGGGTTAAAATTCCTTTTAATTTTATAAAATCTCTTAAAATCCTGGACAACGCCGGATAATTTTTCTACTAGTCAATAAATAAAAATTTTGGGTTTTGGGAACATTGGAAACTTTTTTTTGATATTTTTATTCCAATAAATGTAAAAAAAATCATCAGACTAGATGTCTGAAACTTCAACCCAATTCATATAGTATAGATAATTATTAAAAGAATGAAAACTTGAATTTTACTACGCTCTGAAGTAAAATCTCTTTTTTTTAATTATATTCCCGGTCATTTCCCGGTCTTTTTCGGTTTCCTGGCCAAGTCACCACTCTGGTTATTTAATTTGTTAAAAAAAATTAATTACGCTCGAAAAAATGTCCCTGACATTTCCAGGTTTTCTGGGTATAAAAAAATTTCCTGAGAATTCCAGGTTTTCCAGGGTAGGTAGACACCCTGCCAACCCTGTTCTACTTGATTAATCAAAACCCACCACATCCTTAAATTTCTCGATTGACTTGTTCTGAAAGTCAAGAAGACCTCCTACACCTTTTTCCTCGAGGCTATCACTTTGATCCCTTGCCACGACGATCGATCCACTCTGTAAAGACTCGTGTGTAACGCGTGGCGGAAAAGTGTCCCGAAGCGTGGAATCGAGGGTAATCATCTGTATGTGAGTATGTGTGTCTGTATGGTTGAAAGTGTTTCATTGATGTAGAATACGCGCGTATGCGTTATTACAAGGTGGTAGGTATTATAGGTATACACCGCGATGGGAGCTACCGTTCTAAACATAGAATATGCTCGAAATATAATATGGAACACCTTAACCGATCAGAGTGATGAAAACCGGAGTCTCTATCATCAGCAAAAACGTGGAAGAATCTAGGGACCAAAAAAAAAAAAACAAAAAAACAAAAAAAAACAAGAACAAAAAAGGGGGAAAACTCAGTCGTTAAAAGTTAAGACAACCGCGAACTTATTTGAATCGATCCGATCCTTTGCGAGTGGTGCGGTGGTTAGAGGCAGTATAAAAGAGATTTTATTATAAATTTATTTTTATTTAATTTATTTTATTTACTCTAATTTTATTTCAGGCTCTTGAGGATTGGTTTTGTTTGAGAAGTTGGCTTTACCGACTTGACCGGCGCACGATCTTCTGCCATTAATCTGATTTGGTGAGACCTTATAAAATGTTCTAAACGAGAGCGGACCTGAGAAAGAAGAACAGTCTATGTCGCGCGAGCGCATTGCCATAAGTGGGACCACTGACTCGTTTCCACTGACCGTGTTTGTCCCGCGACTTACACAGAACCGAATCCAAAAGAAATAGATCATAAATTCATAAGCTACTGATTAAAAATACACCTGCAGGAAGGGTGTCGATATCATGGACGAGGTACGAGTGGCTTAAGTGTGGTTTCAAAGCTTTTTGTGAGGTGGTTTTCTCATTTGAGTGCTTTTCTTTTTGGTAGTTTAGAATTTTGAATTTGAAGTTTTGAAAAGTGAATTTTCGATCAAAGGTTGATGAGATTCAGTGATTTTGAGTGTTATACAAATTAGTGACGATCTTCCAAGGAGAAGAATTATTTTGGTCGAAGACCTTGGATAGAATGGATTCTGTTTAGCGGAGAGTTCTAACATATGATCTATCAAAATTTAGGAATTTGTTTATAGAGATTTTAGAAACAATTTTATTCTAAGATTTTGAAAATGAACTATTGCTTCCTAATGCTCCCCAATTTTTATGGAGCCAAATTTTAATTATTTATATAACTTAGGACTGATTAGAAATTAGAGTTTGGCTTTGATTTTGACGACTTTTAAAACGGATTTAACATATAATACATTGGCTGTTTTCGATTAACCATACATGTATTAAAAATTGATTTCAAATTTACAAAAGATCTTTCTTAAATATTAAAAATATCTTTAGCTCGCAATAAAATTTTTTTCGGCTAAAAATTAGTACATGATATCAAAGGGTTGACTGACCTTTCGTTTCTCGCTTGAAAACTGAGAGAAAACTATTTTTAACGGTTGTTTCGCAAAAGATTCCACGTGATCTTTTGAATAAAACAGTTCTCTGTATTTCATTTTACACATTCCACAAAAATCCAATCATTTTTTTCATTTCAGATATTGATACAAGATATTCTCTCTTTTATTTCAAGCATTTATATTAAAAATTTGGATGGAGTCTAGAAGGTCTCTCGTTCATTTATTGTTAGAAAATTTATTTGCTCTCCTTGAAATAGATGTGAAATTTGTAAAAGTTTAAAAATAGTTCTCGTCAACATATTTCATTTTATCGTATTTGATTCAAGTTTTTTTTTCTTATTAAATGACTTTTGTGTTATCTTGAAATTTGTTCAACTTTTTTAAATTGAAGACATATTTCGATATCTGATTAAATTCTTTTTAAATAGATTATATTGTTGGTAGACAAATAATTTAGGTACGCTCCCTTTCCGTACAAGAGACCTTATTTTCCATCGACCTTTTGTATTTCCGCCTACATCACAAAGTTTCGTGACACGTGATGAATTCGCTTACCTATCTATAAAAAAAGAACTTGTTCGTAAACAAAATTTGAGTGGGAGACGTAAATAAAGTTTGAACCTCTCGCTCAAATAGAGATATTATATATATATATATATATATATATAATATTTAATATATTTTCAATTTTTTTTACTAAATTCAAATCACTTTTTTAAAATAATATCAAGAGTGTTTCTTGTAAGCAACCTTGTTGAAGCAAATGCACGTCCCAGTAATTAAAACTGATTACCACTCTCATTGTATAGGTCGGGGATCGATGTCACTGGATTATTAGTTGTTAGATTAAAAAGGTGTGGAATCAGTCCTCAGGGAATTAAATAGAATTTAGCCAATATATAGTACATTTTTAATAATTACTGAAATGAAAGTATTTTAACAAAAAACAAAATTTTCCTTTTAATTTTTAGCATTTCAGAGAAACGAAATTTATTCAGGGTGTCTACAAAATTTTGCCTACGAAATTCCCGGAGAATTCCCGCATTTTTCCTGCTTATAAATATAAGATCCCTCTTACGATAAGATCATCATACAATGCATACAATATATACAATTTATTTAAAAACTATATTTTTTAATAATTTTTAAGAATTTCAGTTTTAAATAAGAGAAAAGTTACTAGGGATTTGACGGGATTTTAAAGTTTCTTTTTAAAGGATTTGAAAATAATTCAAAAGATTTCAAGAGATTTAACAAAAGTTGCAAGTATCAAATAAAAGTACTTAGATTGATTATTCGGAAAAGTTTTTTCAAACCGGAAATCCACTTCCCACATCAAAAATAAAATCAAGGACATTTTCCAGATTTTCCCGGATTTTTTTCAATTCCCGGATAATTCCTGGATTTCCTTAAATTCCCGCACATTAGACCTAGACACCCTGTTTATTCTAATATAAATTGAAATGAATTTACATTTTATTGAGTTCTAAAATTATAATAGACATTATTTGATTAATTGCATTTCGCCTGCGCTTGATCTGATCGCCAAAGCCATAATTTTTCCTTAGGCGATGTTAGCATAATCTAACTCTTAACACTACAGCTTGTTATTGAACGGAAATTACTACGGAAATTGACTTTTCAAATGACAAGCGTTCTCAACAGCTATCGACTGCAATTTATTTGTCTATATTATTCATAGCTTCTAAACATCTAGAATTCTCAAGTAATCTATCAATTCATTCAGAATGCAATTACTACTATTTAATGTAACTGCCGTTTGCAAATTTTGTAAACGAAAATCAAAATTTTTTTAAATCCGTTTATAAATGGTTTTCTATTGCTTAAATGGCAATAAAACAGTACAATAATTGCTCTCACGTTCGATTTTTTCATTCGACTATATTTTTGTAATCTCAGGACTTTAAAAAAACAAGATCTCAAAAAAATTTTTCTAAGCACCCTTTAAATCCTCTGTTCTCAGATTTATTTATTTATTTATTTATTTATTACTAGCAAATGATGAATTGTGATACTAAAAAAAGTTTCATCCCCATATCTGCCCGGAGCATTGCTTAATTTCACCTCTAAACTCGTTATAAGACAAAAATCCCGAAAAAACGTTTCCAAGTACCCTCTCAATGCAGATATAGAGATGAAACTTTCACACATCATCATTTGCTAATAATATTTGGAAAGAAATCTGAGAACAAAGCATTGAGAGGATACTTGGAAATCTTTTTTCGAGATTTTTGTCTTATAACGTGCTTGGGGGTGAAATTAACCTGTCCTCCGGGGTAGATATGGGGATGAAACATTTTTTGCTATCACACATTATCATTTGCTAATAATATTTTAAAGGAATCTGAGAATAGAGCATTAAAAGGGTGCTTAGAAATTTTTTTTTTTGAGATCTTATTTTTTTTAGAGTCCTGGAGTTACAAAAACATAGTCGAGTGAAAAAATCGGACGTCACAGGATTTATTGTATTATTTTATTGCCATTTAAGCAATAGAAAACGATTTATAAACGGATTTTTAAAAATTTTAATTTTCCTTTATAAACGTTGCAAACGACACTTATCTACATCAAATTTAAATCCTGCAAATATAAACTTTTTCTTTTAGAAGGCATTGAGTTTGAAATATTAATTTATTTTTATGTTTGATCTTCCCAAAGTCAGAAATATCGTTTCTTAGGGAATTTCGACCTTCACCTTCAGTTTATGACTATTAATTTACATAACCCCAGTACTCGTTAGCCTGGAAGTAAGTGGGAAGAGGAAAATTAATTGCGCAATTAGTTGTAGTCTGAAATTCCATAATTTGTAGAAATACCGTCATCGAGTTATTATTAATAGTTTATTTCGTGTTTTACTTTGGAACAATTTGGAGGATCGGTGTTTGTCAAGGTTGTTTATTTATAACAGTGGGATGAACGTAGAGTACAATTTTGCATACGTGAACACGCAGGTGCCTTAAATTTCTTTTTAGACAGCTGAAATACATAAGCAATTCCTATTTCTTATTCTTATACCGTTTTCTTCTTTTATGATGAGAAAAGCGTCGACGATTGGCGTCGTTTCAATATCGATCAATCATAATCTTTGCTTCGACTCGAGAAAAATGAGAGAGAAATGAAAGAAAAAAAAAATGTTACAAACCAAAAAATGACCAAGAATGTTTTTCTGCTTTTCTAGATTTTAGTCGCCATCTCTATATATATATCGCAGTAAAATTAAAGTTTTCATTCTTTTAATAATTATATATTTACATTTATTGGGATAAAAATATTTAAAAAAAAGTTTCTAAAGTTCCCAAAATCCAAAATTTTTATTTATTTACTAGCAGACATTTTTGCCCGGGATTTAAAAAAATTTTATAGAATTTAAAGAAATTTTAAAGAGACTTTAAAAGATTGCAAAAGATTGTAAGTGATCAACTCAATAATATATGAGAGAATGTATTTTTATTTTTTCTCTTATAAAAAAACATTTTGCTATTTTTTACTCTATTGTGTTGCAGAATGTTTAGAATGAACAGGGTGTCTACCCACCCTGGAAAACCTGGAAATGTCAGGGAATTTTTTTATACCTGGAAAGACCTGGAAATGTCAGAGAATTTTTTCAAGCGTACCTAATTTTTTTTAACAAATTAAATAACCAGGGTGGTAACTTGATTGGGAAACCAAGGAAGACCGGGAATATAATTAAAAAACAAGGAGTTTACAATGTTCCCAAACCCAAAATTTTTATTTATTGACTAGCCGAAAAATTATCCGGCGTTGCCCAGGATTTTAAGAGACTTTATAAAATTAAAAGGAATTTTAAAGACTTTTCAGGATTGCAAAAGATTTTAAGGAATTTTAAGAAATTTTAAGGGATTTCATAAGATTTCAAAAATTATAAAAAGATTTCTGGAGATTTATAGTGATTTTTAACAATGGATAAAAAGACTTTAAAGGGTGTACAAAAATTTCAAGGGATGCTAAGAGATTTTGATTGATTTTAGGGATTTAAGGGACTTTTAAAAGAGTTGAAAAGAGTTATCAAAAGGTTTTTTTTAGAGATTTCAAGATATTTCAAGTGTTTTTAATGAACTGCAACGGATTTAAAAATATTCTAAACAATTTTAAGACATTTACAGAAGATTTAAAAGACTTAAAAAAATTTCAAGTAATTTTAAGGGATTTTAAGGGATTTCATTTAATGTATTTAGAAATCTCTTGATAATCCTTAAATAATATAAATGCATCCCCATTCTAGAATTTGAAATCGTGTCAAATTGTGGTTTATAAAAGTTGTTCAAAGCAGTGCAAAGATTAAGTTTTATCTAGAATGAAAAGTTATGAAGAAGAGGGTGAAATCGAGCGTCAGGGATAATAAAAAAGATAGAGAAAAGTGGAGCGCAACCCTCGACTTGATTCGGAGAAACTTCGCACTCAAATTTCTTTATATTATATAAGACTGGTGGTGGCTATCCAATAGACCTACAGTATAGTTATATGCACATGTGTGGGTATATCTGTGTATATAGATGACGTCAGAAGCGAGGAATCTGCGCGAGAAACATCCCTTTATAATCAAGCCATACTCCCTGAGTCGGTCCCTCGCGTATAATACGTTCTGTGACGATCTGAAGAATGGTTGGAGAACACAGAGTACGATCAATTAAAAAAGTGCCGATTAATTACATTTTAAACATGGTATCGTTTTTCAACTCAACTCTCCCTTCAACTATTGTTTGTCATCGAACTGTGTTGTTTTTCTCTGCTTTCTTAGTTTGTGCGCAGTATTAAGTTAGTGAGTAAGTGACACAGGTTCGAATTTCATGCGATATACACGAGTCATTTGGAAAATTACGTGGGAGCTTCCAAATCTGAATTTAATAATGGAATTTTAATTAATTAAAAAGCAAAACCCCAAGCCTGAAAGATATTTCATTTTTAAGAAAATTGATGTAGCCTATCTCTTTATGTTTGAATTTTAAAGTAGAAGATAGAAGTATAATAATTGTAAAATGGAGATGATCAAGGAGATGAATAGATTTAAATAAATATTTAAAAAGTACAAAGAGTGAAATGAAAAAGAAAGAATTTCTGCTATTACATTTTTTTTCTGTGTCGAATGTATCAAAATTGACAAATCTTACATTTTGTGGTATGCTTCTATATTTTTGAAGGTCACTGGAAGATCAATATTTCAGTAGTTTCGTCATGTGTCATTAGGCTCTGACGAGTAAAAACTTCTCTTTGAATTGCATACTCCAACACGAAAAAGCAAAACAAATTTCTAATTAGACTATAAATACACATACACTCAGAAAAAAAACTTGGTTTAAATAAAAACTTTTATTTTAATAATTTAAAGTACAAATTTCTTTATATTAAGGGCATGTGATACTTTACCATAAGAGCAATTTATTTTCCGCAACTTTACACCCGCAATAATAAATATTTTTTGCTAAAACTAGGCCATTTACCTTCGTCTAAACGAAGAGGAGGTAAATGACCTAGTTTCAGCAAAAAATATTTATTATTGTGAGCGTGAAGTTGCGGAAAATAAATTTGCTCTTATGGTAATTACCACATGCCCTTAAAGAAAACTTTCTTTTTTTTAAACTAATTTGTTACATTTAAACAATGTTTATTTGATTCAAACAAAATTATTTTGAATTATTTTAATTTTAAAGAAACTGTTTGTTTAATTCAAAAAGAGTTTTTTTGAATTAAAGAAATGTTTCTTTGATCGTATATCAATACTAGAATTTCTTTGATTCAAAGAAAGTTTCTTTAATTCAAGAAAAGTTTTTTCTGGATGTCGGTCTCATATGTATAAAATTTAAGTTTCTTTACAGTTTTCACAATAAATATAATTTTTAAGAACCCACAAATACCAAAAAGTTGGACTCTATGATGAATGATTTGACACTAAATGTTCTTTCTTTTTCAGGAACAAGCGCACGATGCAAAACAACAAATTGCCACAAGTCCAGAAGACACTGAGGATATGCCAGCGGGGCAACAAGGTCCTCAGGTTCCTAGACGTAGGGGTGGAATTTCCGCCGAACCTGTCTCTGAGGAAGATGCCACGAGCTATGTCAAAAAAGTTGTGCCTAAAGACTATAAAACCATGAACGCTTTGAGCAAAGCAATCGCCAGAAATGTCTTGTTCGCTCATCTGGACGAGAAGGAACGTTCGGACATCTTCGACGCGATGTTCCCAGTTTTATTCTCTCCAAAGGAAACCATTATTCGACAAGGTACTTTGCATACGTTTTGAGTTAGATATTTAATTTATAAATTTAAAAACTTTAGATTTTCCTCGCATGATTTTATTTCAATTGAGGGGCTGAGATCAAAAGCGGACTAAAAAAAATGGTGGGAGCAAAAATGGGTTAAGAAGGCTACGGGCAAAAAAACAAATTAGAAAAGAAATTAGAAAAACGAGGATTATATCGTATATTTTAATATAACCCTATGATAGAGTGATATATTAGAATATAATACGTTGTTCTATCATAATTATATTAAAAGATACGATATAATCCTCGTTTTTCTAATTTCTTTTCTAATCCGTTTTCGCCCGTAGACTTCTTAACTCATTTTTGCTCCCAACATTTTTTAAATCCGCTTTTGATCTCAGCCCCTCAATTATGAAGCAATTTTGAAATTGAATTTAATTATCTGATTACAAATTCAATTGAATCTAATAGGAGACGAAGGTGACAACTTCTACGTGATAGACCAAGGGGAAGTCGAAGTTTTCGTGAATGGCGAATTGGTAACGACTATCGGTGAAGGTGGAAGTTTTGGTGAATTGGCTCTGATCTATGGAACACCTCGAGCAGCAACTGTTAGAGCAAAAACAGACGTTAAACTATGGGGAATCGACAGGGATTCCTACCGCAGAATCCTGATGGGTTCGACGATTAGAAAACGAAAATTGTACGAGGAGTTCCTATCCCGAGTGTCCATTTTAGGTAATACTTCAGTATCTTTTCATTTTAAATTTAAACTAGCAACTATGATCCGCGCGCGATTAATTTCTCGTTTTTGCATTCCTTTTGCTAGAAAGATTAAGAGGATTCTAAACAAGTTCAAATCATGGAAAATAATTCAGAATTTGTAATTTTTTAAATATAAAAACTTATAATTCCTTGTATAATTTCAGAAATCTCAATAGGTTGCATAAAATTCTTTAAAATCCGTATAACATTCTACACAATCCAGTGAAATTCCTTTAAATTTCGTAAAATCACACGATATTCCTTAAAATTCCATGAATCCCTTAATAGTCCTTAAAATTACTTAATATCTTATATCGTAAAATCCCAAAAAATATCGTCAAATTTCTGAAAATTATTTAAAATCCCATGAAATTTCGTAAAATCCCTTGAAATCCTTTTAAATTCCTTAACGTTATTCAAAATCCCATGAAATCTTATTAAATCACTTAAAATACCCAACAAATTTTGTAAAATGCTTTTAAATTCAGGGTGTCTAGCGGACCGGGAAACCGGGAATTTTATTGGACCGGGAAAAACCCGGGAATTTCAAATTGCGTGATCACTAGACACCCTGAAATTCCTTCACATTATTCGGCATCCCATGAAATCTCATTAAATCCCTTAAAATACTTGTAAATCCAATGAAATTTCGTAAAATCCGTTAAAAGTTCCAACAATTATTTAAAATTCCACAAAAGATCATTAAATCCTTTAAAATGACTTAAAAACCCATAAAATCTCGTTAAATACTTTAAAATTCCTTAAAATCCAATAAAATCTCGACAAATCTCTTTAAATTTCTTTAGATTCTATAAAATAATAATAATTAGTTACGGAATGTTTCTACATACAAAATTGAATTTGATTATAGAATCACTCGACAAATGGGAAAGATTAACTGTAGCAGATGCTTTGGAGCCTGTAACATTCGAAGATGGAGAGACGATAGTACGACAAGGTGATCCTGGAGAAGATTTCTACATCATTGTAGATGGTACAGCTGTGGTTCTTCAACAACGTTCGGAAGGCGAAGAACCCGCGGAGGTCGGCCGACTTGGACCTTCCGATTATTTCGGTAAATATTATAAATATTAATTAATCTCTTTCCCTCTGTAACGAATTTTTTTTGTCAATTTCCATTGAAAATAGCTGAATTCTCTATACTTGTGATGTAACTTGTATTTTATTTTTATATTAACAGGTGAAATAGCGTTACTATTGGACAGGCCGAGAGCAGCGACAGTTGTTGCTAGAGGTCCTTTAAAATGCGTTAAATTAGACAGAGCACGATTCGAGCGGGTCCTAGGCCCTTGTGCCGACATTTTGAAACGCAACATCACTCAGTACAACAGCTTCGTATCACTGTCCGTATAAACGATTCACAGCCACTCCTCTACAGGACTATATTTCACTATATTATTGTAATTTTTTATTTAATATTTTAATAATTATTGTATTACGTCAGTTAATAATATATACATATTGTATTAGAACTTCTGTAATAAAGAGAATTATACATACAAACAATTTCAAGAATACAATCAATTTCAATTGCAATTAACTTTTTAATGTATAAATTTTTCAAAAAAGATTTTTTTTTAATGACTATATTTATTTTATAACTTGAATATTTAAAATAATAAAATAGGATTGCTTTGAAATAAAATATTAACATATTAATAATAAAAAAAGAGTTTATTATGCAAGATCTGCATCCTTCCATCGTACAACGATATCCAATAGTCGTTCCTGAAAACAATATGATCGCGAATTTCTAAATTTGATTATTCTGAAATCGCTTTTTTATTCTAGAGTTCATATACCTGCACTCGGAAAAGCTAAAACACTTTTGGTACACCATCATTGTCTTTTACACAATAGTCTTCACTTCTCTCCTTATCTTCTTTTATCCTCACTGAAGCATTCGCAAACTTTCCATTTCATTATCAGTAAAATATTAAAAGCTTCCTCGACAGCTTGCACCCGAAGTTTTAATCTTTGTACAAGGTTTCAGCTCGTACTCCTGATTGATGAAAAATGAAGCTGGTTCCAAAGCCCGGAGTTGATTTTCTTGATGATTATAGAAGTCCTTGGTACAAACTGAGTCGGGATTTAAACAAATTCCTGAATGGTGTTTCACAGAATTTCTTCTTCGGTGAGCAGTTTCCACTGCTGAATCTGTGTTCTTTCATTCTCTGGTATGATGCGAGACAATTTTTGAAAACGAATTGGGAGAACTGTGATCTCGTTTCCAAATGAATAAATAAAGGGAGAAAAATTCGATTGCAGTGATTGAAGGACCATGCCTAAGAAGATTATGCCATACAGTCATCTTAAAACTTTGTACTGATGGATGAAATATCGAATATAAATCAACTTCTACAGAAATCATTCCGATTGAAGAATATAAAGTGTTTCCTTCCTATGTATAGTTCAGTTTAGCTTACATAGAAAATATATGTACAAAATAATGTCATAACGTCTTGCCGGATGAGATTAGAAATAATTGGCAGCAGAGGATTCGAGACGTTTACACCTCAAAAGAAAAAGGCAAAACGTACATTTTCTATCTTTGCAAGTGAATTTTTACATATCTAAAACTAGCATACGCATTTTTCTATGTACAGTGACGAATCGGATATTTGGAAAAGTACGCATGGTCAATGAAAAAAGATGTAGAGACCACGGATCCTCTTCCAAATTACTGATTCACGCGTTTCCCGCACACCAATCTGGGTGCTTTCCGCGCTTGTGAAACGAACGTGTCCTTTCCATTCCCTCGAGAAGAATGAGGGGAAAAGTGTTGTCCCTCTACCAACCACCTAGAGAACCACTACTCGTCTTGCAGTCGATTTGCTTTTTCTCGGGATCAGCATAAACCAACCCGAACTCAGAGACAAATTCATAAAACTTGTCCAACGTATCAAACGCCAGTTCCGCTACGATGAAATCAACTGCCAAATTTTGCCGGTAACTAAACAGCAGAAGAAATACATGGATTAGACATAATCACTTAGAGATTTTAAAAAAGGATTAGCAATTTAGAAAGATTAAGATTAATATGCTGCTACCTGAAACAGAAATCTCGTTGGATTACATTTCTTTTCCTACTTTACTGAACATGAATTAAACTAATTATATTCTTATTATATTAATTATTTAAATTAAATTACTCCAATGTTGAAAATCTGCTAGTTAAACTTAAATCTCGATTACCTAAAGGTTTTTAAATTTACCGGTAAAATCGGTTGAATTCAAAAACACAAAATGAGACTTAAGAAATTGATTTTATAAGATAACTTAATTATATTAAATACGACTAATAGTTTATCTTAATCCTATATCCTGAAAGTAATGAAAAAATTGTGTGTGTAAATGATCTAAACGTAAAGAAATGTGAATGTGCTTCTTAGGAAAAATAATACATCTGTTCATGTTATATGAATGTTAAATTTGTTTAACTGTTAAATATATATAAATTTAAGTGTTTTGAAATTTAGATTGTTTTGAGTAACTTATTTAGTCATAAGTTTTTAATAACCCAAGTTTTACTGTTATTATTAATATTGCACTTACTTCTCTTGGGTATAAATTTTAGAATATTTATGATAAATTTTCATTTTTAAGGTTTCCTTTAGTTTAAATAAACGATATATACCGTAGACCTGTTAAATAAAAGAGAAATTTAAAAGCAGTCTTAACTGATGCAACAAACAAACTTCAAACAGATTTAGGTAAACTAAGATATGCAAACTCTCAAATTTAAGTCTCCTAATTGCAAGCAAGTTATTCTTATTAATTATATCCAAGTCTCAGAACTTAGATTTCTATAAGTCTCTGTTAAATTTTTTTTTGCAAAATGCATTGAAGTATTAAAATTTTCACTCAGGTGGAGCAAACCTACATTTTACACACAGTATCAAATCTTTGAAAATAAAAAGTGAATTAAAGAATTCCAAATAAATTAGTAAATTGAAAGAATTTAAGTAAAGATAAAAACTAAGGAACGTGACTTATGTGCAAAAAAAATCAGATTTCTAAAGTGCTAAAAAGTTCAAATGTGCGTACTAAACAATCTCTTAAAAATAGGGGGAATATAAAAAATAACTTCCATAAATTCAGTGCAGTGCAAAAATAAATGAATAAAGAAAGAAGCAGAAATCAAATCAAGACAAATGAAATATTTGATTTCGTGGGCATTTTTAGGACAAATAGAATTTTTTTTAAATACGTACGCTTTGATCATCGTTTTTAAACCAAGCTTTCGCTCCCTCGTGATGAACCAATCCATTAGGAATGCAGCCATTCGTGGCGCTTTCCTGTAGAGTTTGAAAAAACTATGGAAATTACCCAGCCACCAAGCTGAGCGAACTTTTAACGCGTGTTTAACACATTCATCTTTCTTATCTTCTTCAGAGAGAGCTACGAGTATTGTTGTTAAATCTGTAACATAAATTATTTATATTTAATTAAAATAATACATTTCGTTAGAATATAATTCAAATTTATTGATCAACCTTTGGACTATGATTTTAACTTGTTTTTTGAATTTTTGATAGTGAAAAGTTTTAAAGTTAAATTTAAAGACTTCTAAGTCAAATCGAAATTTCAAAGTTTGAAAATAATTTTTACCTTGTGTGTTCTTGGTAAAAATGTAGTAGAGGATCCTGTAAGCTACGAATTCACAACGATTTTCACCACCGACGTCCTGATATAACATCCGCAATTGAGTCTGACACTGATTGAATTCCTCGTGATCACCGCGTTCGAGTGCGACTCGAGCGTGCGTTTCATAAACATGAACAGTGAAAGCATCTCTAACGCCTTGTACCGTCAAGTCTTGCCGAATGGATTTGAGTTGGTCGCACGCATATCGATAATCTTGTTCAGCCAACCACCGTTTCTTAACGTGAGCCAAGGAATTTTTTAGTACACTTACCGGTCGCACAGCAGATGCAGCTGGAGCCTGAAATAAAAAAATCAGTTAGTTATTAAAATTTAAAGTTATGGTCAATTATAGCTTTCTATATTTGTAATTAAAAAGAAAAATACGTACAGAAGTAAGACGCAGGTATTGTTTCTCAAGATCCTGACACGACCCGATGATGTGAAGACCTGTGAAGTCGAAATCCCCATTGACGTCCTCCCTAATGCTAATAGAGGATCTACAAGAATCATTGAATCTAGCTGCGCGCTGCTGTAGCTTCTCCTTAGATCCAAGTTCCTCACTGCCTGTCGCTAACCCAAACTCGGAATAGAAATGTGATTTCGCCTGCTTACTTTTCTTGTTTTTCTTGGTGCTGTGACTTTGTTTGCTTCGTGCGGACTTTTTCGATTTGGACGACTTATAGTCGTGATCCCGATCGCTAGGATTAGATGAAGAAGAAGTGCTTCGTCTGTACTTCCGTGGTGGGGTACGAGAGCGTGAACGCGACCTGGATTTTGACCTAGACCTAGACCTCGACCTCGACCTTGAGTGCGACTTCGATTTGGATCGCTTGTGACCGGCAGAGAGACGCGCGCCAAGCCGTGCCCCGAGGGACGTGGAGAGGCCTGGCTTGCGCAAGCCTCCCTGCGAATTAGCCAGCGAAAAAGCAATTTTCAAAGGCGAATTACGAGGTTTAATCGTCATGGTCATACGTTCACTGTGAATGCTAGGCATAGGCTCTTTGTCCCAATCCTTAACCCAGAGTGATCCGTCGTTTGCAGCCCTTGTTATTTTTCCCTTTAGTATAATATCGACCTGATCCTTGTCGACGGGCGTCTGGCATTTCTCATAACACCGATTCACGTAGTTCTTCAAATTATCAGGCCAATCACCCACCACGCTGCCATTATAGTTCCCGAGAGGACTACCTACCGTCGCTTTCACGGATTCCGGTTGAGCATTTGCTGCTGGAGTTACGGGACTATCGATTATGGATGGTTTTTCTTCTTGAGGGGGAGACGCGGATTTCTCATGTTGTAGGGGTGGTAAGGGAGGTACATCTGATTTCAAATTTGGACTCGAGGCGAAAGTCGCCGGGGTCTTATTACCCTGAAAGCTATTGTTAATTTGGGCCGCGAGGTTTTTGTTCCTTTTACGTTTTTTTTTCGCCGCCCCACTATTTCCAGAAGGAGAAAAGCCGAGACCGGTTTTCTTGTTCTGGAGATTAAAACGAATCTGCCCGTCAAATTCTGAAAACAGAAAAAGAAACGAGTCGTTAGCTTGTGCTTCAAAACTTTAAATTGAATATTTTTAATTCAACTGCAATGCTTTCAAATTAGATATTTTAAATCGAACTCTGAAAAATTGCATATAATTTCATATGAAAATAATATAAAACAGTACTTACGAGAACCCTCGTTGTACATTCCATTCCAGTTGTTTTGCGCGTAGGGATTGAAAATGTATGGTTGTTGTTGTTGTGACATTTGTGATTGATTTTGATTATTTTGGTTTAGTTTATTCGACTGAGCGGGGGGTGGGGGTCCTGGGGGAAGAGGAGGAAGATCGGAATCGTCGTCAAGGGTCATGGGAGTGACTGGCATGAGAGGTTGAATTTCAGATTGCTGTTGGGCTTGTTGTTGCTGTTGGGATTGTTGTTGGGCCTGTTGCTGTTGTTGGGACTGTTGAGCCTGAGATTTTCCAAGAGCATTGGAATTTTGTTGGAGTTGTTGTTGTTGCATGTGCTGTGGATTAAAACCTTGTCCATATGCGCCCATCATTCCGTGATGGTAATAAAACATTTGATTATGATTAAAGCCTTGTCCATACATCGCTCTGCAAAACAAAATAAAATTTTTCATTAATTTACAGGTCTCTACAATCAATTGAAATCTGTATTATTATCTCTTTACTAATATTAATTCAAAGTTTGTATTTAAATGTAATTAAGGTTAAAAAATTATCCCTTTTTGTTCGGAGTATTAACAAATTTAAGAATATAACTGCAGACTTTTTGAGGGTTTAAAGAATGAACGAGGGGTTGACAACTCGACCAAGCGGGTATACACCTATTTTTGACTTCAAGATATTTTAGGATATTTCAGTGACTTCAGAAAATTTCACTGACTTTAGGAGATTTCAAGAAAATTTCAGTGAATTCTGATGACTCCAACTGAATTCATGTGATTTCACGTGGCTTCATATGAATTCAAATGACTTTAGATATTTCAAATTCAAAAGAATTCAAGTGACTGCAGGAGAATTCAAGTGAATTCACGTGATTTCATGCCAATTCAAATGACTTCAGATATTTTAGGTGATTCAAAAGAATTCAAGTGACTTCAGTAGAGTTCAAGTGAATTCATATGACTTTATGTGAATTCACTGACTTCAGGGGACTGAGAATTCAAGTACCTTGAGGTGAATTTAAGTGACTTCAGGAGAATTCAAATGACTTCAAGTGACTTCAGAAATTTCAGGAGAATTCAATGATTTCAAGTGACTTCAGGAGATTTCAAGGCAAGTGTACACCTGATTTCACGAGTTGTCAACCCCTCGAGAATGAAGATTTTTTAGATGAAAGTTACAATGGTATATTTTTATACAACGTTGATTTTATCGATCTTACAGGAAAATGCATATGAACTCTACGAGAAGTAGATTTCACTATCCTCTTCCTTCTCTCGATTTACACTATTAACTTTCTCTTTAAAAAAAGCCTAAATAGGATTTACGATTCGTTTTGAATGTGTTTATTTATTGTTGAGAATTACCTCTCAAGGTTAGGGGATATCAAAGTTCACAAAAGGAAACATTTAGGAAATGTATTTCCCAGAAGGTGCTGCGTAAGTAGAACGGAAATATTGAAATATTGCACAATGTTGCACTTCCAGACTACAAAATTCACGTTTTAAAAATAAATCTAGCAGTACAAATAAATTCTGAGCATGTAATAATACCTATCAAAGATATTATAATACAATAAAATCTGTAAACGAAAGATCGTATAAGAATTGAAGATAAAATTGGGTCTCCAGCGGTTGCCCTACATAGCTTGCTATCGATTAAAAATAGAATACGTAGTAATATTATTTTCAAGAATTAGATATTAGAATTTGACACAGTTTTTGAACTTTAGTTCAAAACTCAATATACCCGGGTAGTTTACGATCCTGCTTTACACTTCGAAGCAAATGTTTTTGCGTCCTCGGTCTTTAGGAACTTTTATAGTTGAGCTATAAATTCAAAAGGTCTCTGAAGATGATCAAAATGGTGGTAGATAGAAAGGGTCCTCGCCCTAAAATAAATATGTTGTAAAGTCTCTTTTAAGCTCATTTACTTCAGTTTACGTTATTTATACTTTCTTGGACGAAAAACAAGTCAAATAAAAATTTTGGAGCACCACAAAAAACACTGCCAACGACTTAAATTCGACTACAAATAAAAATATACCAGAATAAGCTTACGTCGTCACACGATCCGTTAACGTAATCTGGCGGGATCGGTGATGAATGGTGAAAAATCACTGTACTCGTAGGCAGACTATATGAATGAAAAAACTACCCCCACTGACAAGACATTGACAGAAATACAAAAATTCATAGGCACATTGTGAAATTATTGTTCTTACCCTGCGTATGGTGGATAAAGGTGCTGCATATTGCCTGAGGGATACTGCCACGCCATATTAGCCATTGAACCTGCTCCCAGTTGTGGAAATGGCTGTTGCTGCTGCTGCTTCTGTTGAGGCGCTACGGTTTCACTTTCTGACATAGCGAATACGGTTTTAACATCAACTTCTTTACCTGTCTTTGGTCGTTACCTGGATAGCTAATTAAAGTAGTAGTACGCGTCTAAAATTTTGCGAAGTATTCACACTTTGCAAAAGTATCGCACACTGAGAACGAGGACGAACTAGAGAAAATTTTGGAGTACAAAGTACGTCCATAATAGCCACAATAGAAATGGTTAGGGTAGAGATCCTCTAGGGAGAGTTGAGACAGATTTTTACTCGCATTTTGATTGGTGCTATATAACCGGAATCGGAA
>JAUESH010000039.1:9183265-9194067 GCA_032275165.1 Synergus magnus
AGGTGAATCGATTCTGGAGGAACGATTTCAAGATCGATTCAAGAATCGATTCTTTTTAAAGAATCGAACATCCCTAGAAATGGTATTGGAACGATTGGAATGGAACTATTGGAACGACGCAGTGCTGTCAAAGTTGGCTACCTGCGCGCGCAGCGCGTGTTGGCTTCCAGTTGGAAAAATTCTGCCATTGGCTGCAACCTGGCGCGCAATTCAAAATCGAATTAAATTAATTCGATTTTCAATCGCGCGCCAAATTTTGACCAATGACAGCATTTTTCCGGTGGAAAGCAAACATGCGCTGCGCGCGCAGACTGCAAACTTTGACAGCACTGGGCCACTGTACCAATACATATTTTCACATAATTTAAGAATAATCGACAAAGATATTGTATCATTTAAAAAAATAGAGATTGGATTGAGCGAAAAAGGTGAAAATATTAGTCTTCTCATAAAGGTAAATCAAATTCGAATCCTAATTCTCTTATTGCAAGTGTTCTCTCTTCGCAAGTCTAAAATTTCAATATTTTTTATATATATGTTTAAACACGTGTGCAGGTGCAAATTTACATAAGATAATGTGTTCTTTTTTCCTTCTATTTTCTCCAAACTAATAATTAGTGAGGGCTTCACTTAAATCTTTTTTAAAGAGCGCTATATTATAAATATTCTGTATACATGGTTAGAAAATGAATTGAGGTTAGGATGTCAAGTTAAGTTAATTAATTTCTCAGAATGTTTACATATATTTCAAAAGTATTTGCACTTTATATTCGTTTATAGTTTTCTAACCAAATTTATACATTGACACATGTATATTATTGAGTATTCCGTATGGTATTCAGATGAAACGTGGTAATTATTTTTTTATAATAAATCGGAATTAGCTAACGTAGTTTTCTTATTCAAAAATGTGTTCAGTGTTGCCAGGCAGAGTTTGATATTTCTTCACTTTGTACCTTATTTTAAGCATACATATTTCAAAACAAAATTCTTTTTTTAAGGGAGAAACTGAAGAAGTAACAACTGAACAAAGAATAAGTTGAAATTATTTTCGTTGAAGACAATTTTGCTCATCTGGCAACACTGGCATTAAATAGGAGTGGATGTTTAGTTTCCATGTTTTTAATTTGTTCTTCAAGGGTCCATTGTTGCTTTCACAAAACTATGGCTTCCTTGCTGGTTCCACCAGCTTCTGTTCGTGGAATGACTTGCTTGGACCGCGATGCATTTACCAGAACGGTGAAAGTACCTTCTTTACGCTTCCAAGATGTAGACCTCTCAAAAGTTATGCCTATTTTAAAAAAGTATATCCTCAAAATGCAAAAATTGAAACCAGTATTCTCTTCAGAAATAGGTACAATAGCCTACCTCGATCCCAATAAAGTGAAAACTTTAGAAGACATTCCGGATTCTGATAGAGAAATTGTAAAGTCTTGCAATGCCAAATTTTCTGAAATGGAATTAAATCTGAACTACGAAAACTGGAAAGTAGATGATGTACTAAGAGCAATTTTGCCAGAAGAAGTCGAAGTTCCAACGGGTTACAGCCAAATAGGACACATTATTCACTTGAATCTTCGTAATTCTCAATTACCATACAAAGCTTTGATTGGCCAAGTTTACCTTGACAAAATAGCAAACGCAAAAACAGTTGTAAATAAAACGAACGTTATCAACACAATATTTCGATTTTTTGCTATGGAAATTCTCGCTGGCGAGGAAAATACCGTCGTTGAAGTAAAAGAAAATGGACGTCGGTATCAACTTGACTTTTCTAAAGTATATTGGAATCCTCGATTAGGTACTGAACACGAGAAAATAGTTCATTTTCTAAAACCACAGGACGTTTTGTACGATATTTTTGCAGGTGTTGGACCTTTTGCAATTCCTGCAGCGTGTAAAGGCATCAAAGTTCTTGCCAATGATTTAAATCCAGAGTCCTACACTTGGCTCTTAAAAAACGCCAAAATCAATAAAACAAAAGGTAATCTTACAGCTTTTAACAAAGATGGTAGAGATTTTTTGAGGAACGAAGTTAAAAACGATATTCTAAAGCGCAGAGAAAATAACGAGTACGGTGTTGAACATATAGTAATGAATCTTCCAGCAATGGCAGTTGAATTTTTGGACGTGTTTCGCGATTGGTTAACGGAAACGGAAATCAGAAAAGTTTCCTCGAAGCAATCCAAAGTTCACGTTTACTGCTTTGTAAAACCTCTGAAAAACGAAGAGCCTTCTGAGATTGCAAAATTGCTTGTTGAACAGAAACTTGACGCAGTTTTATGTCCTAAAACTCTGATAGAAATTCACCACGTTAGAAATGTTTCTCCTACTAAAGAAATGATGCGTGTTTCATTTTTCTTGACTGAAAAGATTTTGAGAGGCGGGGAGCCAGCAACGAAGAAAGTTAAAGTAAATGAAGATAACGATGTGTTTACTTGTTAGGTAAAGATGGCTAAAAATAAAGGACCAAACAAGATGACGAAAAATGTATTCAAAGTTGCAGGATCTCGCTCTCTTCACGTTAAATCCAAAGCTCAAAAGGTGTCAAGTAAATTGAAAAAAGTAAGTGCTACAAGTGATGATTTTAATTTTCTTACATAATCTGTGAGGAATCAGTTTTATTTTGATATTTCATTCAGTGCAAGTTTTCCCTTAGATTTTCCTCATACATTATTATTTATTATGTCGAAAATTCGTTTCTAAATTATATTTCAGTTTATTTAATAAATCTAGAATGTCATGAAGGTTCTTTAGTTAATTTCCTGTTTATTTTTAAACAGCTCGACT
This sequence comes from Synergus magnus, assembly GCA_032275165.1. Classification (NCBI taxonomy): domain Eukaryota; kingdom Metazoa; phylum Arthropoda; class Insecta; order Hymenoptera; family Cynipidae; genus Synergus; species Synergus magnus. Next base: position 9,186,056 of record JAUESH010000039.1, read on the forward strand.
TGAAATCAAATAGATTAATAAGGGAACAGACTATCAAGTTGGATCAGCAGCTGGTGGAATTACGCAAGGAAATGCTTCAGGAAAAACTTGAAAAAAAGGCGGAATTACCGAGAGAGTTGCCGAAAGAAAAACCTGATCAGTCTAAGAAACCACCTATAAAAATGGAAACAGAAGCAACTGCTGGTCTAGTTAAAGATTTAAAGATTTGAAATTTATTTACACACAACAATAATCCGATATAAATAATTTTTTCTATTGTAAAAATGTATCATAGATTTATAAATATTTTGAAATAAAATACGAGTTTTGAAAAAAACTTAGAATATTTACTAAGCAGGTATAATAGGATAAATTTGGAAAAAAGAAGTAAGGCGATAAAACAAAGGAGGGGAAAAAACAAATCTAACCACACATTTCTACTCAGTAATTTAAAAAACTGTAAGATTTTTTGTATATAAAATTTAGCCAAACCGAATAAGTAATGGAGAAAAACACAGCAGCTTTAATTGTGGTGGGAGACGAAATCTTACGAGGTCAAACTATCGACATAAATACATCGTATTTGGCTTCAAAATTATATGCGGCGGGACTTCAACTTCGCAAAACTGTCACCATTCCTGATTCGATATGTATCTTATAAATTAATTGAAGAAAAAATAGAGCTTTTCAAAAGAATTAAGTAAATCAATTAATCTAGTGATTGTAATTAATTTCTATCTTCTTTAAATAGGTCTTTGAAATAGCTAAAGAAATATCAGATGTTTCCAAAAATTATCCCATAGTCTTCACATCTGGTGGAATAGGACCAACTCACGATGATTTAACATACCAAGGCATAGCTAAATGTTTCAAATTGAAGTTAGAAAAAAACGAAGAACTGTTCGATTTCTACACAAAGTTATTTCCAAAACAACCGGAAGTTCAAAAACTTTACATGGTACCAACTCCTTGTGAAGTTATCTACATTAAATCAACAGGTATTTTTATTATTAAAAAATCATTATTTTATTGTTATATTTAAAGTGATAATGTGAAGGATAAAGTAAAGTTAAAATGCATTTTTTTTCAGAGGAACTTCCAGTAATCAAGGTGCAAAACGTTCACATACTTCCCGGTTCTCCAAAGTATTTCCAACCAGCAGTCGACTATATTATTTCTGGCCTCGAAGGTGGATCTCCATTGTATAGAGATAGCCTTGATATAGCATTGAGCGAATTGAAAATAGTTAAATCTTTGGATTTATTTGCTGAACGTTACAAAGGACGTGTTAATATTGGAAGTTATCCACAACGATGGGATTCAATACCTTCAACGAGAATTACTTTCGAAGGATGCAAAGAAGATGTCTTGAAACTTAAGGAAGAATTCCGAAAGTCATTTCCAGTGCATCGCTTTAAAGATAGTAAATTTAATTTATGGTCTGCTAAGGAAGTTATATCAAAAGCTCAAGAACAACCTCATGTGAAACGCGCTTTGGATATTTTAGAAGAGTGTTACGATAGGTAAATTCGATTTTTAAAACATTCCAAATGTAATAACTACTCTATTTTCAAAGAGTTTAAACATGGAGTTTAAATAACTACATTTTAAATTTCATTTTAGGTTTAAATTTGATGAAGTATTCCTCTCTTTCAATGGCGGAAAAGACTGCACTGCAGTTCTTCATTTAGCAGCTGCTCTCAATGTCATTAAAGGCACTCAGCCTTTGCTGTGTTTGTATATAACTGGGGATTCTTTCCTAGAGGTAATTTCTGTTCTTCACGAAACGGGGAATTTTTACTAAAGATTGCCGATAAAAAACCAAAATTAATTAAAAAATGTTTTCTAGGTTGAAGACTTCGTGAAACAAGCATCTGCCTACTATGGATTGCGAGTAGTTCGCAAGAAGCAACCATTAAAAGAATCCCTGACCGAATTCATTAAAGAAAACCCTAAATTGCGAGCCTGTCTGATGGGAACTCGAAAAGCTGATCCGCATGGAGATCGTCTCGAACCATTTTGTAAAACCGATTCAGGATGGCCTCCGCTGATGAGAGTTAACCCAATTTTCGAGTGGACTTATAATCAAGTCTGGAAGTTCCTACTGGACTTCAATGTTCCTTATTGTTCGCTTTACGATGAAGGTTACAGCAGCATCGGCGCTGCACATTCGACTATCAAGAATCCTCTTTTACGGGATCCTAACAATCCGTCCTTGTACTTACCTGCTTACACTTTGAAAGATGCTTCGACCGAGAGAAATAGTCGAGAATAATGAACAATAATTAAGGAAACTTAGCCCAATTGAAATTTATATTTTTATACTCAAGACCTTTAGAATTGAGAAGACTTTAAGAATTTTAAAACAAAAGTTACTTAATTATTATAATGTTTCTATACCTCTAATTGTAATAATATAATGGTAATAAAGTCAAAAGTTAAGATATTTAATTTTTTGTATTCTTCTCGACTAAAAACTCTTGCAAGATAATCTATAATCTCGTTCCTAGGTTTCAAGTTTTAATAGAAAATGTAGACGATGTCTGTCTCTACAAAGTGATCCGCATTAGGCAACAAGTTTGGATGGAGTTTAAGAGAAGTAGCGAGCTTTTAGGACATAAAAGTTTAGTTTACAAACGAATGGTTGGAAAAGAGTTTGACATTCACCGATTTTTTGCTGAGCATCGCAGATAAGAGATAATCCGCGACTTAGCGGACTGAAGCCCCTAAATAACTGAATTAAGGTTTCAAGTACAGAAAGCCCTAAGCGTGGATTTGCGGTGGTCGGACCAAGTGTATAAAAGGAAGTGATCGAGTTGAGAGCGATCAAGGTGACGGGTCTGACGAATGGAGCAACCAATATGTACAATAGCAGTGTTCACTGGGAAGCGAGACTCCCAGCAGGGGCACCACGTCTGCTAGGATGGAACATACCACCAGAGGAGTTGGTTCATGTACCAGATCACTGGCTAGTGTATCCTGAGCCGAACCCTTCCCTTCACTATCTTCTAGCACTCTTGTACATACTCTTCACCTTCATAGCTCTACTAGGAAATGGCCTCGTTATTTGGATATTCTGCTCGTAAGTCTGTTATTTATCATCTCTATATTGACATCCTGGTGTGGTTTCAGTTCTGAATGATTTATTTTATTGACCAGAAGGAGTGCTAAAATATTGAATGTTCAGAACTTCTGGTACACTGGTGAAACTTCAGCCCACTTCATCTATTGGGCTGAAGTTTCAGACGTCTATTCAGACGATTTTTTTTTGATTCTTCAAAGATTCTCACTAGAAACATTTTTTTATTTACAATAATTTGTTTATTGAAACATAAAGTATGGGAAATGTTTTTGCAAATAATATTTTTAATTGTTGATGAGAAATCTTTGATGAAAAAAAAAAATTCGCCTGAGTAAACGTCTGAAACTTCAGCCCACTCATCATCTTGTGTATGAAAATCCAAAAATTGTATGGAAAGTCCTAATAAAAAAAAATATTCCACTTTTACTATGGAATGAAGACCCCAAAAACTATTTTAGACCGTTTGGTTCTAAAATCTCAGTAACTGTTTTGTAATTTTGTGATTGTTGGATACTATTTAAGATTAATGTATTTATTATCAATGCTAAAATATTTACTTTATGTTAACAGGGCTAAATCATTAAGGACGCCATCTAATATGTTCGTGGTGAACTTGGCGATCTGCGATTTTATGATGATGCTCAAGACCCCGATTTTTATTTACAATTCTTTCAATACGGGTTTCGCTCTTGGAAATCTTGGATGCCAAATCTTTGCCTTTATAGGTACCTTATCTGGAATCGGCGCAGGTACAACAAATGCTGCTATAGCGTACGACAGATACAGGTAATCAATTTTTAAAATCTCCAATCGCTTGACCTTGGCATTTTCTCTACAAACTCCTAAAATCTAATAATATTCATTTTGTTTCCATTCTTATACAGGGTGTCTACCCACCCTGGAAAACCTAGAATTGTCAGGGAATTTTTTTATACCTGGAGAAACCTGGAAATGTCAGGGAATTTTTTTAAAGTCAAAATTTTTATTTATTGACTAGTAGAAAAATGATCCGGTTTTGCCCAGGATTTTAAGAGATTTTATAAAATTAAAAGGAATTTTAATGAGACTTTACAGGATTGCAAAGGATTTTAAGGGATTTTAAGAAATTTCAAGCGATTTCATAAGATTTCAAAAATTATAAATGATTTCTGGAAATTTATAGTGATTTTAAAGAAGTGCAAGGGATAAAAAGATATTAAAGGATTTAACAAAATTTTAAGGGATGCTAAAAGATTTGTTTTAATTTAATTAGCATTTTGATTGATTTTAGGGATTTAAGGGATTTTTAAAAGAGTTGAAAAGAGTCATCAAACGGTTTTTTCAAAGATTTCAAGATATTTCAAGAGATTTTAATGAAATACAATGGATTTTAAAATATCTTAAACGATTTTAAGACATTTGCAAAGGATTTAAAAGAATTTCAAGTAATTTTAAAGGATTTCATTTGATGTCAACACTAAAATCAATTCCTTGAAATATCTTGAAATCTCTTGAAAATCCTTAAACTCTCTTGAATTTTTTAGAAATGTATTGAAATTCCTTACAATCACTTGACATCACTTAAAATCCCTTGAAATTCCTTAGTCATTTATAATCTGATGAAGTCTATTAGGATGTCTCGAAATATTGTGAAATCTATAGATATATTTGTAACATCCTTTTGATAACTCTTTCAAACTCTTTCAAAAATCCCTTGAAATCTTGTAAAAACTCTTGATAAGCTTTAAACTGTCTTGAACTCTTTTAAAATATTTTGAAATCCCTTTGATTTCTTAGAATTTTAAGAAATTTAAGAGAATTGCTTTAAAATTACTAAAAATTTCAAGAGAAATACCTACTTTTAATTTCCACAAAATCCTTTGTAATTTCTAAAAAGCTCTTTAAATCCGTTTAATTCCACAACAACACGTAAAATTTCTTTAACAAAATGCTCAAATCTTTCAAAATTCATTTAAAAACTCTTTTGGAATCTAATAATTCTGTAAAATCCCTTAAAATTTCTAAACATATCTTTGAAAATTTATTTAAATCCCATGAGATCCCTTAAGATCTTTTGAATTCCGTTTTAAAATTCCTTGAAGTTCTTAAAATGGAAATTCCTTAAAATAACTTGAAATTCCCTAAAATCACTTAAAGTCTCTGTGAAATCCCTTGATATTCCTTACATTAATTTGAAGTATCTTAAAATCCTGAACAACTTCGGGTGAATTTCTGCAAGTAAATAAATCAAAATAAAAAAATATAAAAATGTGAACAAAAAATGGGGTTTCACAATTATCAGATAATGTTGTACTGAGGGGGCGGAGGTGTTATAAAATTCCGTATTCCATACTTGAAGGGATAAAAATAATACCTGGAAAAATTTAGAAATACCTGGAAAAAACCTGAAAAAGTCAGGAAATTTTTTTTTTTCAGGAATAGTGTAGACACCCTGTTATAAAAAGATAAATTTTTGTTTTACTTTCTGTGTTTAGCACTATAGCGAGACCATTGGATGGCAAATTATCTCGAGGCCAAGTGATGTTATTCATTGTTCTGATATGGTCTTATACAATTCCATGGGGTCTAATGCCTTTGATGGGAGTGTGGGGCAAATTTTCCCCCGAAGGATTTCTCACAAGTTGCACCTTCGACTATGTTACGGACACTCCTGAAATCCGATATTTTACAGCGACTATTTTCACCTTCTCTTACTGCATACCGATGACTCTAATTTTGTCATACTACAGTCGAATGGTGGGTCATGTAATGGACCACGAAAAAGCACTACGTGAACAAGCTAAGAAGATGAATGTTGACAGTTTGCGAAGCAATGCCAACACGAATGCTCAATCGGCCGAAGTTCGAATTGCCAAGGTCATTATACCATTTATAACAAGAATCATACATTTTTCAATTTTGAATTCAGGGTGTCTACCCACCCTGGAAAACCTGGAATTGTCAGGGAATTTTTTTATACCTTGAAAAACCTTGAAAACTCAGGGAATTTTTTTTCAGAAATTGAGTAGACACCCTGTGAATGATTCAGATTTAAGATTATGTATAAGAATATTACTTACAGGCCGCGTTGACGATTTGTTTCTTGTATGTTGCTGCCTGGACTCCTTATGGCACGATGGCAATGATTGGAGCTTTTGGAAACAGATCTTTGATAACGCCAGCAGTCTCGATGATACCTGCTTGTTGCTGCAAACTCGTTGCTTGCTTCGATCCCTACGTTTACGCAATTAGTCATCCTCGATACAGGTAGCTAAAAAAAAGACCTTAGTATTTAAATTAATCAATAACACACCCACACAAAAAAATGAGCGGAACCAAAAAAGCGATCTATATAGCATTGTAGTATTGGTCGAGCATAGTCGAAATCCAAATTTTTGACATTTTCTGCTTACCAGTTTTTTTTTATTTGACCTTGAACTTTGGGTTTAGGTTGAATTTGTGAAGTTGGCTACGAAACATTTGAAATCGTTTATAAAAATATTAATTGTTTATAAACAAATAAAAAAATGTTTGTACTTAAAAGAAATTAATATTTTTATAAACAAATTCGATATTTGTTTATCCAAAAGCAGATAAAAAAAAACTTGTAAGCAGAAAATAAAAAAAATTTCGATTTCGACTATGTTCGACCAACACTACAATATTATATAGGTCGCTTTTATTGGTTCCGCACATTTTTTATGTCTGGCTATGTAATTATATTAATATTTGAAAATTTAGCAAAGACCGGAATTTTTTATCTGATTCTTAATTGTAAAATGAAAATATTTTGAAGATTAATTTCCAATTCAAATCTTCAAGAGAAATATCATTTTCAATAATTAATAATAAATAATAATAATAAATAATAATTAATTAATTGATTTTGTTTAGACTGGAATTGCAGAAGAGATTGCCCTGGTTGGAAATTCAAGAAAAACCAATTTCAGATGCCACCAGCACTACGACAGAAGCAGCTTCGGCGCCGGCGAGTTAAGTTTGTCGTGTTTTAAATATATTTTTGGTATCTAAATATAACTATTTTATTGTCTTATCTGGTAATCACAATAAAGCGATATTCTCTGCGCCTTAAACTTGAGGAAATGTATTATTTCCTGCGGATTATTGCAGATTTCCTAAAAACTTAGTAAAAGTGCGAAAGAGAAGAAACTTTAAACGGAATGTAAAAGTTGCATCTAATTATAATTGTAATTGTTTTCAATAATAACAAGAATAAATAAAACTATTTTTTGAATAATCTTCTTCTCTTAAAATATATATGTAATCTTGTTTCCATCCTCGGAATCTAAATAAAATATCTACGTCCCTGTATTTAAAGGCCACATTCCTTGCTACAAATTTTTTGAAAGTAACATCCTAGTTGTATCTTTAATACAGGTTTAGAAGATGTATTCCCCCAGATCTTAGATTCTAACGTGACTGGAGATGGTAATCAATTCACATGCATCAATGTGTTAGGTGTAGAAAGGCAACACCGTACTTTAAGGGGGCAAAGGGAATTTTTGATTTACGTGAACTCAAGAAACAGTACCTTTCTTCAATTCCAGTACTATAATGAATTAATTAGAATAAGGGATCAAATGTGAGCATTCAAATTCTCGAGTTTCTTCAAGATTATTCTTAAACGGTAACAGCATCTTGTAAATTTTTTTTCTTTTACAATTTTTCACCGATTGATCTGAAATTTTAACGCGCGATTACTTTTTTTTTACTTTTTATAACTTTAAGACATTCAAAAGCCAGTCAGGTTTGAAACAACAATGCATGCGAGATTTTCGAGACATTTCGTTACACAACTTTTTTTAGAGAGGAATTTCAAGAGGTTTCTAGGAATTTTAAGGGATTTTGACGAGAATTTTAAGCAATTTTTTTTAGTAATTTTTACGAGATTCAAAAGATTTTTAGGATTTTTGAAATATTTCGTAGAATTTTAAGAGATATCAGGATCTTT
>JAUESH010000039.1:9237910-9249487 GCA_032275165.1 Synergus magnus
TTTCGGGAATTTTATAAACTGTCGGAAATTTTCTAGTGTCGGGAATTTTAAAGTGTCGGGAATTTTATATTGTCGGCTATTTCGTAATGCCGGGAATTTTATTTTTCGGCAATTATTTATTCGGCAATTTTACAGTGTCGGGAATTTTATTTTTCGGGCATTTTCAGTCATCCCAAATCCCTGAGTGATCAGTCTATAATTATTGACTATTTAACGAAATATTGACAAGAACATTATAAATGATTTCTCACGTTCATTTAAGACCAGTTTTCTCGATAAGCAATAAAAAAAATCTCTATCCTTGGACATGCCAGCTCGATAAAGAAAACAACTCAAGCAAAAAGAAGGAATAATTAACCCGGGCATTCCATTTAAGTTCAGATATTCAACTCTGAATCATAAAGTCATACATAAATCGTTGTTCGACTTTACTTACTAAATTTAAAAAGCATGCACACAGTTCTTGACTCTGAAAAGTTCAAGTATGAATATGCAATAACGTATCCGGTTGTCCAGTTGCTCAGTGAAGTGTACATCGACTTTTTGCAAAAGAAGTAAAAAACAGTATCTGTTTATGAGCGACTTGTCGTAATTTTGATGAAATATAATAACGGCAGAAAAAATATGTAAATTGGCCGTTGCCGCTCTTGTGAGGACCAAAGTCGATCTTTCAAAGTCGTTCACTTCTCCACTTGTATAATCAGGCATTCAACGACCTACTAGTTATGAAACGAAGCTATCGCACTGAGAATGCTGAGTTAGTCATATGCTATACCTATGTGCATGTGATTAGATGAGACTCACGCTTTGAAGCTTTCAGGCTATCGAAGTATTCCCGGAAAGAGTGTTTAGTTCATTGTTAGCTTCGCATCGCGTTATGCATATATTATAACAAGAAACAAGACAAGGCAATGAAATACGCGCTCTCCTTTTTCACCTGGCGAAGCATATTGCATTCATGTGTGGTCCTTTCTTAATTTATGCTAACTCGTTGCCACGCATAACTTCGCTTTCAACTAGAATGCTTCAAAGGAGATTTGTTAGTTAGGATCTTCCCTTTGTTGTTATTTTAATTAACTCGTTTCTTTATATTTTACGTGCATACTAGGGTGGGTCGAAAAAACAAAAAATTGGAATTTCAATTTGGAAACAACGGGAAAAGGTGTATTTTCCTATCACAATTTCCTGAAAAGAAAAACTTTTTGAAATTGAATAACGTTAAGGCCTGCCCCACGGGAAAAATGTACAAAAAAATAGGTTTTTCTCATTTTTCACTGAAAGTATTGCTTTTATTGAAAAATGTTATAAAAAAAGTTTCTAGATCTCGGTGAAATACTTCTTTTTTATTTGACTTATTTTTGCGTACGACCAGTTGTTTTCAAGAAAAATCGAAATAACGATTTAAAAAAGTCACAATAAAAATCCCTTAAAATTTTACACAATTTTTTAAAAATCCTAGAAATCTTTTGAATTTCGCAAGAATCAGTTGAAAATCGTCAAAGTCCCTTAAAATTCCTAGAAACCTCTTGAAATTCCTTAAAATTCCACAAAAAAATTTCAAAATCACAAATCCGAGCACAAATCTCTTGAAATCCATGTAAAAAATTCATGTAAATCATTAAAAATTCCCAGAAACCTTTTGAAAGTCCTTAACATTAAAAAACCCCTATAATCATTATAAATCTCCTCAAATTCCATGAAATCCTTAAAAATCCTACAAAATTTTTTAAAAGAAGAGAAAACACTTGAAATTTTTTAACATTTTTAAAAATCTCATAAAATTTTATGAAATCCTTAAAAATTCCGCAAATTCTTTTAAAAATCCTAAAAATCTTCTCGAAAATCTCGCATACATTGTTGTTTCAAACCTGATTGTCTTTTGAATTACTTGAAATTGTAAGAAGTATAACAAAACAATCGCGCGTGTAGCGCCCGTGTTTGTTTGCTAGTGAGAATAAATTACGCAATAATAAGTTGAAGTATAACTGAATTTAAATTTCCAGGGAAAGTACGAAATTCGCGTATAATGTTCTGTGATGATAATTACTCTGAATTAATAAATATATCCTCCTCGAGGTAATTTACTAGAATTCATCTACACAGCTAAGTGTAAAGTGCTTCTTCAGCAAACAGGAAACCTTAGAGTCGACGAGACCTTTTTTACGTTTCTGACAACTTCCACGGGAAATGTTCCCGGAACGGATTGGAGATTAACTGTACTTTTTCTGTCAGTAGTCAACTCAGTAAAAACAACAGGGAAATGTTGCCTTAACGAGACGTGTTGGATAAGCGAAAGACAGAAAGACAGAAAGCCTGAAGAACAGAAAGATATAATGATAAACAAAACAGAAACATACGATAAAAATTTTACTACGTTGTTCAGCGAGTCTCGTTAACACGAAAGAAACTCTTATAACTTATGATTATGAAGGCAAAGGGAAGGAAATAGAGTGACTATTAAATATTTCTCTTTGCCAACTGTTTCCATTCTGAAAAGTTTGTGAATGAGAATGGGTTGGGAGATTAACTGCATGCTCTTACGAAAAGCAAACGCCGCAGAAATAACAACGAATTGTTGCTTTAACAAGACACTGCGGATGGATGAACGAAGTAATTGATTTGAAAAGAAAGAGGCGGATCCCTGTCGGTAGTTTTGCGAAAGGGACGAGTTACGACAGACTTTTCACTCAATTTAGCCGTCGGCGAAACGAGTCTCTTGTTTTACAAAATATTCTTTCCTGGAATGAAATTTAATCTCATTAATTATTCATATATATATATATATATATATATATATATATATAGCCTTTGATCTAATTCTAATATTGACCGTATTTAAATTTCAGAATATCAAAGTCTATATTCTTTCTTGATGAACATCTATTTACAGTCAGTTCCACAAGAACGTCGTCACGATTTCTGGAAACAGAAGTATTATAAAAAAAAAAACCACAATTTTGAAGTACTCTCAGAGGACCAAAATGCATTTACATATTCAATTGATTAATCGCAATCATTGTGGAATAAAAAGCGTGTCCATTTTGGTCCTCTGAGAGTACTTCAAAATGTGTTTTTTTTTTAAATAATATTATACTTCTGTTTCTCTCTTGTCTTATTTTTTTTTAATCTTGTTGCTGGATTTGTCAGAGCAAGTTCATCTTAAATTCGATAATTAAATGATAATGTGATTCAATTTAAAAACGTATTCATGATGCGAGGAGTGTATAAAATATCCTCTACATCTTCACTTAATTGAATATGAAAATCGTTTGTTTTTATCATGGCCTAAATTTGGATGTTGGTGTGAACAATGTACTACATCCCACATTCGAAGTTCAATCAAGATCGTTCATGTTATGTGCCAGTTTAACTTTTAAGAAGGAAGAAATTTAATTTGTAAAACCGATGTTACTTTGAATATACATTTGTATAATTGATTTCAAGGCATTGCTTGTAATGAAATGTATTTTAGATTACAATCGAAAAATATGAAACTCACGGATCGTGTTGCAACGAGAAACGCGCGTATCTTATTCGTACGTATAAACTGTGACTCAGGACATTCTGACGATTTGGGATAAAAGTGTTGCAACTTACTCTCACACGAGGTGAGCCACAACAATGTAGACATAATTTTTAATTTGCCATTATCTGACTCTTATCGTTTTAATAGATTGAGGACGTGTTTCATCACCTCCGGTTCTATCATGTACCAATATTACGATGACATTCGCAACTTATTTTTTGTTTCAAGCCGGTTTGTGTGACAGACATTATTTAATCAGACTAGCAAACCAAAACGCGCGCGATTATTATTTTCTTCTTCTTCTTCTTCTTCTTCTTCTTCTTCTTATTATTATTATTATTATTATCACTCTACATATATTATAAAAAGATCTCGACGCCGCCGCTGTGTCAAGAATCCAGCCCCTGTGACATACGCCCTTCTTGACCTCCACGTGACGTACGTCCTTATTGACCCCAATGTGACATACGCTCTCTTGAACCCCACGTGACATGCGCCCTTATTGAACCCCATGTGACATACGCCCTTATTGATCACAACGTGAAATACGCCGTTATTGATCCTTGATCAGATGATTGGTTATTAGCCAATTTCAATGAAATTAAGATCATTCATTATATATATTTTGGTTCTAATATTTTAATTTATTTAGAAATAAAAATAGATAATAATAGATGGGGTCAATAATTAATAATTTAATTAATCAAGTAATTAATAATAATATGAATATTAGAGACCATAGAATTAAATTCATCAGGATTATTATTATTATTATTATTATTATTTTATTATTTATTATTTTCATAAAACTGTTAATCATTCAAAAGCCAGTCAGGTTTGCAACAACAATGTTTGCGAAATTTTCGAGACATTTTTGTCTCTGCTCTCCGATTGAACTAGAAATTTGATTTACAAGCTAGATAAATTTAATTTACCTCATCCACATCTACTATTTAATCGAAAAAAGTAATTTATTAAATGAAGGGTGGCATGTCAAAAGGGATTAACCCACATTTTTCCGAAAAAGATATTATTAGCTAGAAAATTCTTAATAATTCAAATACACATCCTCACCAAAGGATTTGTTTATAAATCGTTTTTTTTTTTCGAAATTCCCATAAAAAACGAAATTCCACATTATAACCAATTATTAATAATTATAATGCGTTCCACGTGTTTTTTTTTTGTAATAAAATAAACAATACCGTGTTTTAGCAATATATTTTTAAAAAATGAAGACGAAGATGAAGATGAAGAAAATGAATTTTCTATTTCGGGAATTTTAAATTTCGGTAAATTTGCGTGATCCCATCCAATGGTTGGGTAGCGGGATTGAAAAAAAAGTTTGGATTGGCATTAAACATATGCGGTTTTGTTGGAGGCGAGTTGTAAATTTGGAGAGCATTGTTGATTTCTCAGATCATTTAGCCTTTTACGGCTCAATCAATCACGAGACCGAAAGTCGTTGGCGTTATATTACATGACGGAATTTGAGGAGAGAGACAAGTTACGGTACGTGGAGGCCGCATCATTGACCCTGCCGATAGAATAAGTCAGGTAAGACCGTGAACACAAGTCCTGAGATCATCGTGGTGGCGTATGTACAGCTTTAATGCATTCATGAAATTCAATGTACCTTGTGCTATCGATGGGAACTTTCGTGATCGCTGACATGCACGAGCGACGTTATCTCTTTCTTTATCTAGCAGCCCACGACAGCCAGATCGGGACACCGAAGCCTTTGGAAAACATTACCCATTCCGTGAGAATGGGATGGAACTTATTCTTGGAATTATCCAAATTTAATTACGCACGAATGTCCATGCAAGTCCTTATTAAGCTCGGCAATTATTCTTCTTTTCAACTATAATACGGGTCATTAGTATCGGTCCACAATGTCAACATACTTTTTCAGTGACCCTTTTGTATTTATTTTAGGCTTGAGTTGATCTTGATCTTTACTTATTATTATTTTTTATTTTCAAATATAAGCAAAGAATTCTTAAGGGTAAAGGCAGAAATTTTTATGAGGTTCTGATGGGGTCCTGACCAGTTTTCCCTAGTTCTAGTGTGGTCGAGAGTGTGGTCCTGATCTGGAAAACTGGCAAGGACCCCTCAAGGCGCGACACGCTCTCACTTTTGTTAAGTATTTCAAGGGATTTTAAATGATAGTAAATAATTTTACGAGACTTTCAAAAGATTTCAAGAGATTTTAAAGAATTTTAAGGAATCTGAAGAGATTTTAAATGATTCTAGCCTAGGGAATTTAAAAGGATTTCAAGAAATTTTACAAGATCTCAAAGATATCAAGATTTCCTAAAGGATTTCAAGAGATTGCAAGTGGTTTTTAGGAATTTTTAAAGAATTTCAAAATAATTCACGGGAATTTCAAGATTTTAAAGTAACTTAAAAATTTTGTTAAGTATTGCAAGGGATTTTAAATGATACTAAAGAATTTTGAAGGACTTTAAAAAGATTTCAAGAGATTTTAAAGAATGTTAGGGAATTTGAAGAGATTTTAAGTGATTCAAGGGAATTTAAAAGGATTTCAAAAGATTTTAAGTGATTTTAAGGAATTTAAAGTGATTTCAATAGACTTCAAGTGATTTAAAAGAATTTTTAAAGAATTTCAAAAGAATTCGGATGAGTTTCAAGATTTTCAACTAATTAAAAATGTTTTTAAGTGTTTCAAAGGAATTTATATGATATTAAAGAATTTTAAAGAATTATAAAAGAACTCCAAATTATTTAAGAAATTTTCAAGAGCTTTTAGACAATTCTGAAAATTTCAAGACACCTTGAAGGATTTCAAGGGATTTCAGGGAATTTAAAGAGATTTCAAGTGATTTTAGGGAAATTTAAAGGGATTTCAAGAGGTTATACAATATTTCCAAGATATCAAGATTTCCCAAAGGATTTCAATAGATTTTAAGTGATTTTAAGGAATTTAAAGCGATGTCAAGAGATTTCAAGTAATTTTAAGGAATTTTAAAGGAATTTCAAAAAACTTCAAAATAAATTCAAAATAATTTCAAGATTTTCAATTATTTAAAAATATTTGTAAGTATTTCAAGGGATTTTTAATGATATTAAAAAATTTAAAAGGATTTTAAAATAATATCAAAAAATTTAAGGATTTTCAAGAAATTTCAAAGATATCATGACATGTGTAAGGATTTCAAGAGGTGTCAAGTGATTTAAAGGAATTTCAAAAAATTCAAAAAAATTTCAAGATTTTGAAGTAATTTGAAAACAAAAAATGTTTTTGCATTCTTTAAAATCTGTTGAATCCCTTGACACAATAGAGAGAATATTAAAAGAATATCAATATTTCTAGGAATTTTCTCAAACTCAATTTTGAAAATTTCGTTTCTCTTTCATAAATTGAAAATCCGCCATTGGCAACCTTTTTTGTACTCTCCTGAAGAAAATTCTTGAGTACTTATAGGCCCCTGTGAAAATAAAGTCTTCACTAAACGACAAAACGGAAACATCCTCGAGACTCATGATCTTTGAGTCCTCAGAGCTGAAAAACTAACTGGAATTTCCTTGTCGCGAGGAAGTACTGTTAATGTCCTGTCCCACAGTGATCAGTCCATTTTCGTTGGAAATCCTTGAACCCAGGTACGAGAAAAGGTTTTCGGTAGAGACCTCGACTTTTTTTCCCGTTGCTCCTTAAGTTCTTGCCTTCGTGACTTTGCCTTACCGGAGTGGAAAAAAAAAATCTTTTGGGATTACTGAAGCAACCGAAGACTTTGAAATGGCTCTAAGAAACGTTGGTTTAACCGAATTCGCGGCGTGTCGCCTCGCATTTACGCAACTGAGTCTGCTTGCACGACCTTGGGTTGAAATTTATTTCCGGCGACTTTATCTTTACTTATGACCTTCTAAGGAACCGCCTAAAACGCTAAGTTGTTGCACAGTGGGAAATAAATTAACACAAAGTGAGTGGACCATTTGGACGTAAAAGACATTCCATTTTCCGCATGTTAATTTTGGATCTATAGACTCAATATCTTGTCTCAGGGTTTTACACTTTTCAAGTGTAAAAGCGTTTAAAGCGTTTAAATTTGTTTAATGGATGATAATCCTTGGCGAATTAGGTGTCTTAATAAAACACTGTAACTTTAAATAGAAATTGAAAATCATTGAAATTTAAAATTCCCGTAGTTGAAAATTCCCGAGAAATAAAAATTCTCAAAGTTAAATATTTCCGAAATTTAAAATTCTTGAATTTAAAATTTCCCATCATTAAAAATTCCCGAAATTTTTGTTTAAAATTTATTTTCATAACTTTTATTCAACATTTTAAAGAGAAACTGTGAACAAAAATTAAGAAAATAAATTTTAAACGAAAATTTCGGGAATTTTTAATGTCGGAAAATTTAAATTTCGGGATTTTTAATTTCGGTAAATTTACGTGATCCCCATAAGTATTTTTGAAACCTCTTAATTCAAATATATTATGAAGACATTACGTTTAAATGTTTCGACGATTTAAGATCCTCCACTTTAAGATTTACTTAAAGATTTATCACCCATCGAAAAAGTCAAGCAGGACAAAACTCGAAAGTTCGTAACAGGAAAAATCCGTCATAAAACGATCAGTTTCCTTGACTGAAAATAAAAGAAGTCTGTTTGAAACCGTCATAAAAAAATCACGAGCATTACTTTTCCTTAGAGACATGGAAGGTTGTCATTTTCCTTGAGCTTTCTCCGAGACGAGCCACCCTCGAACTTATATAATGCTAGAAAACCTTGGATCAGACCCATCATCTCCCTGACGAGAAAGATTTATTTAAGGCCAAACAGATACTGACTTTACAAAGTACGTAGTAAATTATTTAGTTGTCGCGAAAACATTTTTTTGTCAAGGTTTATAAGCTCATAATAATAGAATAACTCAGTAATTTATTCGATTTATGACGAAGCTAATCTGTCTGTTAACAAGAAGATTTATCCCTTGGCAAATAAAATTTTATTTGGGGCAGATAAATAACCTTTGGGTGTCGGAAGTGTCATCAAATATGAGCACAGATGGAGGGAAAGCTTGCCTAAACTGGGCGACTTTCAGTTTCTCAGCATGCGTTGAAATTTGATGCCAACTGTCCCCATTTAGGAAAGGACACCTCATAGAATTGGCCATTAACTGAATATATCCGATTCTAACGCCTTTGGATGGACGGATGGTGAAATCGGAAATTATTCATGAAATCGTTTAACGAAAAATTGGTCTTTAAAATGTTCGAGTAATTTCGAAACGTTTTATCTGATTGAAAAGACGTTTCAAATTTCTATGAAGATTTGTCTTGTTATGGAAAAAGTGTGACATGAAGTTATTCATTTCCTTAGAATTTGTGTCAGTGTCAGAAATAATAGAATTAAATATGTATTTATATAATAATATTGTGAAAGCCTACATGGAAATTTCTTAGGGAATTTCCTTGAAATGGTTTCCACGCAATATTTTTCTCATGCGTGACTAAACTGACGTCAAACTAATATAATGGCGTTTTTATTTTAAGTGTTTAAAATTATTCTTTCACGAAAGGTTTGCTAATTCAAAAAGTTGATAACAATAGAAGCTGTTTAATTATCACTAAGAAAAAGATATCCTATAAAGATTTATATCTCTACACAAAATCTGCTTTTGAATCGAGAACAAAAACGTGATAATTATAAGACGAGACTAAAGTTTCGTTTTTTTTTTAAATAGAGCTTGTTATTCCGAGAAATAATGTAACATTATATAGTGAAGCATGTTGAATTTGAGTAGGCGACACCCTTAACAAACTTGTTCTAAGTGTGAGCGGTTTATCAAGATTTATCAAGATTGATCACGCAATCACGTGCACCCATGAAATAAAAAAAAAAGAATGAAAAACCGAGTTCGGTTTTGAAAGTGATCAGTGAAAGATTTGTATCAGACGCAAGCGAGACATGATACTGGTCTCCTCTTTTGAAATTTGTTTACGATGTTTTCAGTCAGTAAATCATCGTCGCAGTTTCTTCTATTCTCACATCAGTTATATTATATTGGATTTGGGCGTTTATCTTTGACTCTGAAGTCTGAAAGTCCGGCTGTTTTTGGGTCCATCAGCATCAAATCCAATCCTCCTTTTCCTTTGGTGCAGCGCCTTCTCTTTTGGCGGAAACACTATGCAGCCAGGTGACAACAGGAGGGAAAAATGACTCTCCTTTTTTGGAATCAAACTGGGAACTGGCTTTTATGACTTTTGTTTTGGGCGTAGTAGACATCCCGCTGCTTTTCGGGACAAACTCACCAGCAACAACAACAGGGAACGTGTCAAAATAGGTATATAGGCCTATGGTCTATTCTATAGGGAGGAAGGCGCGTCCCTGGACCGCGCCGGGGATGCTGCAGACTTGCAGAGTAACCTTACTGACATAAAGGTTCGGACCTTCCCTAACGATTCTTTTCAGAGGAATGTCGACCTCTACCTGCGGTTGTATCTATGGTCCTATAAACACATGTATAGAGTATCCATACAGCTATACCGAACGTATCCGTTATAAGCTATAATTAAATCTTTGGGTTAATAGAGAAGAAAGCTGCTTTTCAAAGGATATAATATGCGTTTAGGCAAAAGGACAATATGGAGCGAAAGAAGAATGGTTAGTAGATTGAGGTCTTTATCGAATATTAATTTTTAATTGACTAGTCAGTATAACGGTAGCTGACAATGTGGAAAAGATATTTTTAAAGCAGATTGTTTCTCTTGTCTTCTTTTAATTACAGTTCTTGGCATTCTGTACAATACAGGGTGTCCATAAATATATTTCCAAAATGAATTATTTGATATTTTTAAACTAAACAAGATATTTTAATGCGGCTTTTTACATTCTCATCATCAAATGAGAAGGTATTGGTTTTGTGTGAAAAATTACTTCCGCTTATTTTATCATGTTTTACAGTGTTTGAGGTTTCATGTAATTTTCGAAGTGTCCACCTTCACTCATGGAACACGGTTCGTAATAATAGCTTTTTTCAACACATTTCATGGATTATACTATCAATAATTTCGACCACTTTTGATCTCGACCCCTTTCGATTTGGCTGAAACTTTTTTATCTTTTTCTACCCTGTCGAAAACATTTTTCAGAATTAAAAAAAAATTTTTTACCCAACCCAAAAAAAGTTACGGGTTTTCCAAAAAAATGTCTTTTTTTCAAATGGCCGTAACTTTTTCAAAAATTGACTTATCGGGCCGTCTTTTTTTTTTTTTTCAAAATTTTTGTTTTTCAATGCACTTTTCAGAAAAAATTTATAAAAATTATACAAATCCATCTTCAACGTTTTTTTTTTAATTTTCGGAAAAAAACGGAAATTTCGAGATGATTGTCATTTTAATTTTTTTTTCTTTTTTTTTTTTATAAAAAACTTTGACATTTTCCGCAAATTCTCTGAAATTTTCAGTGAGATTTTTTTCGTTTTCTATTTTTCTTTTTCAATTCAAAATTTCAATTGAATAATTTTTTTGTATTTTTTTTTTTTTTTCGAAAACTACATTTAAAAACAAAGAAAATGAAAAAAAAAGTTATGATTTGGCCTATTGCTGACTAAACCATAAGCTTTTAAAAATTTTGAAGCTGTTAATTTGGGATGAAATTCGTTTTAATTTTTTTTTCTAATACGTCGCTTTTTTTTGTTTACATACCCAAAAAACATAGTTTATTAAATAATTTTATGCACAGTAGATAGTAGCCGTTGAAATTTTATTTTTCTTGCAACTCTCAACTGATAAATAAATTATCAATCCGCAAGATGTAAATTCGTCCCTAACATCCTAAATTAATTTAAGAATGAAGATTATGCTTTACTGCGCGAAAATTATCTATTGTAAATTAAATCCTGAAAGAATTCGTGTCACGAAAAAGAATATAAACTCTTTCTAATTTTTTCGTGATTGTATATTTGATTGAATGTTCACAGTTTTTCCTCTAAATTCGTATGTACACTCGTACCTGGATCCAAGCGCAGCCACGGGGGTAGACGTCTTGGATCGGGTTCAATTAAAATGCGACGGGCG
>JAUESH010000039.1:9249587-9268543 GCA_032275165.1 Synergus magnus
GCGTACGACCAGTCGTTTTCAAGAAAAATCGAAATAACGATTTAAAAAAGTGGAAAATGCAATATTAAAATAAATTCGGCAATATACAAGAGATTTCAATTTTTATTGTGATATTACGATTTGAGAGATTTTCTTTTTTCCAAAGACAAGTAAAATGACCTTCCTGGTCTGGAAACGGTATTGCAGAATATTTACTTTAATATTGCACTTTCCACTTTTTTAAATCGTTATTTCGATTTTTCTTGAAAACGACTGGTCGTACGCAAAAATAATTAAAGTAAAAAAGATGTATTTCACCGAGATCTAGAAACTTTTTTAAATAATATTTTTCAATAAAATGGTAAAGGGAAATGATAAAGGAAATCATGGTAAAGGGAAATGGTATAGGAAAATGGTAAAGCGAAATCATGTTAAAGGAAAATGGTAAAAGGAAATGGTAAAGGTAAATATTAAAGGGAAATGGTAAAGGAAAATCATGGTAAAGGAAAGTGGTAAGAGAAAATGGTAAAGGAAACTGGTATTATTATTAAAATTTATATTAGTATTATCAAAATAAATATATTCAGGAATAAGTATGTTTATGCTTGAACTACTTTTGTGAGCAGCTGGAGAAGTTCCAAACTGAAGACTTAAAAGGTAGATTTTCTGAAGTCGATACACACTTGTCGTTTACGATATGATGAACGCGATAGTTTCGTTCAACGCTCATCGAGGTTGGAGGAAAAATGATAAAATAAACGATCTGGTTTATGCACTATAGGAGAATACAAGGAGGAGGATAACAGGCGGAGCTTTCATCGAGTACCGCCTTGGCAGACCGCCCCGGAGTACCTATCTTTTTATACGCTAACCCTAACATTTTTAAAGGTTTCGTGCCCTTAACTAAGAATGGGGAGGAGTAGCAGTGATGCTCCAGGTGTGCTCCAGGTGTGCTCGCGAAGTAGTAAGGCTCGCCCCGTCTTAATGATTGTAATATTGCCTCGCTGCTTTCAAAAAATTGTAATTTTCTTCCGATCTCGTCAGAGCACAACAGGGTGGTCCAAGAATCAGGTTCTTCCTTTCATTTTAAGAACACAAATAATACGCGTAAGTCTTCAGCAAAATGAATCGCAGCACTTCACTCCGCAAAATCGTATACACCTGAAGCACTTATTCCCTTCCAAGGACAAAATTATTATTACTCGAAATTATATACCTCTTCAAATTTTGATTGACTTGGCCATTTATATTTTGATGACACGTGATTTCCTTAACAAGTTTGTTTATATACAACCGCACTACTTTTTCTTTCACGAAAAGAAATATAAGCAAACATGGAACTGCTTACTGCAGAAAATATTTACTTTTTGCTAATTCTCTTGCTTGCCCGTGCAGAAATTTTGATGGGGTTCTGGTGGGGCCCTGGCCAGTTTACTCTAGTTCGATTGTGGCCCTGATCTGGAAAACTGGCAAGGATCCCACAAGATGCGTGCAATTTGAAGAAGTTTTTAAGAATTCTAGGGGATTGTAAGAGATTTTAAACGTGAAATTTTAAGCGATTTCTAAGAATTTAAAAATTTCAACGAATTTTAAGAGATTTTGAAGATTTTCGTAAAATTTTGAGAAATTTCAAAAGGTTTCGAGGAGTTTTAAGGGATTTCAAGGGATTTTAAATATTGTCGTGAAATTTCGAGGAATTTTAAGAGATTTCCAAATATTTCTAGGAATTTTAAGGGATTTAAAATGATATCGTGGAATTTCGAGGAGGTTGTAAAATTTGTAATGATTTCAAGAGATTTTTCAGATTTTTTAAAGAATTTGTCGAATTTTTAAGGATTTCATAAAATTTTATGAGATTTATAATAATTTTAAGAAATTTCAAGAGTTTTTTCTGCCCAAAATTCAAAAGTTAATTTTAGCCCAGAAATAATAAACACATATTTTAACAGAAAAACTGATAAATCTTTCAAGGGATAATTGAATATATCTTAACATCAGAATTTGAATTTCAAATTTCCTTATCAATCCCCTAATAAAACTACAACTTTAAAGCTGATAAAAATCATGAAAGCTCGTACATGTCCTATGTAGAAAAATCCTCTGACAAAGCTTTATTTTAAATTGTTTATTTTAATCCCAGATTCCGAGTGATTATTATAAGAATAGAAAAACGTCCAAGTTTTTCTTCTGGAGCGGTGGACGTAGGTTATTTTTAAGAAGTACCCGTCGACTTCAGTTAGCCAGAGTGTCAAAATCTCCTAATCTTATAATCCCCACGGCGCGCTGTTGGATATCCACCCCATACACGACCGCATGGAGATTCATAAGAATAAACTCGAAGGAGGCTGGGCCAAGGTGGGAGGAAGTCAAGAACTACACGACGAATTTGCATGGGCCAAAACCTGCTCGGAAGGGTCAATATTGAAAAACGTGCTTCGTTGTATTGGTCAGTGCTGTCTTTACCTTTGGGGCTTATCTGGGCGCCTAACAAAGCTTATTATTGCAGACTCGCGATCCAAATAAACAATCAAATAAAACCGAATTCCTTAAATTTATCGCTCAACACAAATATTAAAAAAGCTAAACAAAAATCCAACTTCTTACAAATCAGATCTTGAATTATTGGTCCTCCTATCTTAAGAGCTCTAAAAAGAATTTAAAACCCCATTTTAATACTTGGGTGGATTCAACGGATGCCATAATTTTCATTCTAAATGAGAAGATGTGTCAGAAATTATTCATAAAATGAATATGTTAATTTTATTAATTGAGGAACGCAACAGCAAAGATTCCCCTAATCGATTTTTTCTAATGTATACTTTTTATTTTGCATATTAAGAGAATTTTAACTGTTATGTTCGAAAATAATTTGCTGAATATTTTTGAATCCTATATTTAGATTTTATTTTATTTCGAATCTAAGGCTCTCAATATGAATTAGTATGAAGTTACTAATGGAATAGTGCCAATTCGTTTACTAATTCACCTTAGTAAGCATTTTTACTATCAATTAGTTAAAAACAAATTGATAGTAAAAATGCTTACTAAAGTGAATTAGTAAAAGAATTGGCATTATTTCATTAGTAACTTCTTACTCTAATTCAGATTGAGAGAGTATAAGGATAAATCTAGGGTCCTCAGAAAATTTTAGACAGCCCTGGTGAGAATCCGGAGGTTTCATGTCTCGTCCTGATTTCCTGACCAGTATACAATGCCCTGGAGACATCCCACAAATATCGGAATACCCCGAAGACTACCTAGATGCCTAAACATCTCTCATATGTCTGTACCGGGCGCTGGAGGATAGGAAATGTGTTTTTAAGAGATTAACGAAAGCCTAGTTTCAGTCAAGCAAAGAGGATTTGTCTCGTTGTGCTCTCAGAAATGACGATTTTCTGAACTTAAAAATAAACAGGGGTTTTGAATTGAATAATAGAAAAACAGAAACTAAAATCCAAATAATCATGAATAGTTTATAGTAACTATAAGATCCTATCTTAAAAAAGTGGTGTAACGAAATATCTAAAAAATCTCGCATACATTGTTGTTGTAAACCTGATTGGCTTTTTTATGACTTGAAATTCCTTAAAAATCCACAAAAACCATTAAAATCATGAATCTCTTGAATCTCTTCTACAATAACATTTAAAATCTCTTCACGTCCCTTAAAAATCCATTAAAATTATTAGAAATTTCATTAAATTTCATGAAATCCTTAAAATTATTAGAAATCTCATAAAATTTTATGAAATCCTTGAAATCATTTAAAATCCCTAGAAACCTTTTGAAGTCTCTTAAAACTCCTAGAACTTTCATGATTTTTTTTTTATCATACGTGTTTATTATTTTTGGGCTTGTAATTAACTTTTGAATTTTGAGTACATGAAAGCAAAGACTTTAATATTTTCTAGTCACATCTACCCTGGGTCTCATTACTTCTGCTTCTCCAGCGAGAAAATTTAATTTTCAAATGAGACCTGCGAACTTCTTATTTTTTCAGGACTCATTTTTAGACCGCAATCAGCTTTAATTGAGTCTCCTTTCTTCTATGCGATGCATTGTTTTATAAAAGTGTAAACTAACCCTTTTGAATTCATGGTCTTTTAAAATATTTGTTTATTTTCGCAGCTGCTTTCATCAATTAAAAATATGCTTTTGTAAAAATAATTTTTAATGATTTTATATTATATATATATTATTATACGTATTATATATATTATTTTTATTTTATACATATATCTATAAATATATGTATTTAAATTATTATAATAAGGTGATCTAATGAACCATTTTTTTCCTGTTTCAGGTAAATTTCCTTTGTAATTCAGTTGCACATCTTCAACCTCAAAGTAAGAACAATCCAATTTTCTAAGTATATATTCAAGTTGCTAGGAATACTACTAAAAATGTTTATTTCTGTTCTCTCAATTCAATTCAGTTAAATTCCACTGATTCAAATTAAGAGAGCGATATAAATTATACATATGAAAAGAAATTCACAACTGTGCACAATAATTATTATTTCGACGAGATAGAATTTCAGTGTTGGGGTAAAAAAATATAGCAGAATGGGCTTTTGCATTTTTCGATGATTTTAAATTAGAATATCAGTCAGTTAAGATACAATTAAAAGATATCATTGTTTTTAAAGTTATTCCTGTAATTAATAATCATTACATGTTCGCACTTTATTAAAAAGAAATTTCAAGAAATCGCACCTCGACAAAATAATATTTGTACACACATGCGTTTTCTGAAAATTTCGTTTCAATGCGGATTCTCCAAACTTATAATAATAATATAATAATCGGAAATTGTGTATTTCAAGATTATTGTCAAACAACTTTTTTTTAAAGAAAAACGTAATGCATGAAAAGTTAAAAAATCCCTGGGACAACTGAAAATTCCCGAAAAATAAAATTCCCGATTAAATAATTACCGAAAAATAAAATTCCCGGCATTATAAAATTGCCGACAATATAAAATTCTCGACACTAGAAAATTTCCGACAGTTTATAAAATTCCCGAAATTAAAATTTCCCGATACTGGAAAATTCCCGACCGAAAATTGACTACAATATAAAATTCCCGACACTTTAAAATTCCCGACAATGGAAAATTCCCGAAAAGACATCTAAAAATGTTTGAAAAATAATTAAAATTTTTTTAAAAATTATTATTCAAACTATTTATTTATTTATTAAAATAATTTTTTTCGGGAATTTTATAATCGAGAATTTTCTAGTGTCGGGAATTTCAAAGTGTAGGGAATTTTATATTGTCGGTAATTTTATAATGCCGGAAATTTTATTTTTCGGAAAGTATTTATTCGGGAATTTTACAGTGTCGGGAATTTTATTTTTCGGGAATTTTTAGTCGTCCCATTTTTAACAGACTTTAGGACTTTACCGGTATTTATATATTGTATACATTTTTTTTACACGAATAGAGAACTAAAATATGGTTTAAAACTTGAAATATTATATTTCGTGGTCCAGGAGAATCTTTGAGGATCACCACAATATTTTTCAAGGTCGTGGTTCCTCGCATTATTCTTTTATCTGATGCCGTGCACTTGTCTGAAGATACAATGAGAGACTGGAATTTTGACGAATTGAGGGTTGCAATCCTTCGTGCTTTACCGTATCACATCTTTGACTTCCTGGTTTACTGAAGACCCGAACCCCCGTTGCGTGGCAACTGTTTACAATTCAATTTTTGGCCACAAAATACGCAAGGTGCCATCTACTTTTACAGCCCCTGTCAGGTACGTTCAACCTGCGGTGCACCGGAATTTCGTAACCGAATCTAATTGACAATTTAACTCCTAAAGCACAACTGAGAAAACTTGTATTTCAATGTCCTTTGTCCCAAGATGAAATACCACCGCATTCTCTAAAATCCCAGTGTAACATTTTTATTTATCTTTTTTACCACACCTTTTAAAAAAATATTTCTGGATTTAATTTAATAATACTAGCAAATCAACACGCGCGTTACGCGCACGATTATTTGTTTTACATACTTCTTACAACTTCAAGTAATTTAAAAGCCAATCACTCTCTTAATCTGAATCAGCGGAATTTCGCTGATTCAAATTTAGGTAGAGAGCAGGGTTGAAAAAACAATGTATGCGAGATTTTAGAGACATTTTGTTACATCACTTTTTTAGAGAAGAATTTCAAGAGGCTTCTAGGAATTTTTAGGGATTTTGACGATTTTGAAGTGATTTTTACGAAATTAAAAAGATTGTTAGGATTATTAAAAGATTTTAAGAAATCTAAGAAATTAAAATTTTTTTGAAATTTTGGAGAATTTTAAAAGATTTCAATGAATTTTAAGCGATTTCGAAGATTTTTGTGAAATTTTAATAGATTTCAAAGGGTTTCTAGAAGTTTTAAGCGATTTCAAATATTTACGTGTTTCGACGAATTTTAAGAGAACTCCAGAGATTTTTATGATTTTTAAAAGATTTTGTGGAATTGTATGACATTTCTAATAATTTTAAGAGATTTCAAGAGATTTAGGTAATTTTCTATTGGCGTTAATAAATATTTTTGGTATATTGAAATTTCGTTAATAAAAATTTTCGGTAATATTATTTTTATTCGGGAATTTGAAATTTCGAGAATTTGCATTTTTGGGGAATTTGAATTTTCGAGAATTACTTTTTCGATATTTTTTCACATTCGGGATTTTGGTTTATCGGTAAAAAGATGTCCCATTTAGTTAATAAATTTTAAGTTTACGAAAGCTTTTCGAATTCAAGTGAATTTAGTAGAAATGAAAAAAAAAATCAAAAGGATTTAAAAAGAATTCAAAAGAACAGAAGCTGAACTCAAAAGAATTTCACAGACTTCAAAGAATTTCAACAGTTTCCATGAAACCCTAAACAAAAAAGAAAAAACATGTCATTTTTTAAAAATTAAACTATTTTCAGCGAATTAAAGAAATTTAAAGGGGTATCAAACGGAATTTCAAAAGATTTTAAGAGATTTAAAAGAATTTAAAAGATTTCAAAAAATTTAAGACACCAAGCGATTTTAAAAGACGTTTGATAGGATTTCAAAATATTACAAAAATTTCAAGAGTACCTCTACAGAAAAAGTATTTTTATAGAGGAATTAAACTACATTAAAAAGAAATTAGTTGATTTAAGATTTTAACGTCATTTAAGACCAAGTATTTAATATGAAATAGTCTTATTATTTCTTTCTTCAGAGAAGAAAATATATTATATGAAGTATCCATTTATATTATAGACAAAAATGCCTTTGTAGGGATAAATATTATAAAATAGTCAAGAATTACAAATATTTTCTTTCTAGAATTCTTGGATCTTGGAAGAACGATGAAGAAGTAGGTATATATAATTAATTTCTCTTGAGTAAAGGAGTTTACAGCCGCCGCAATTAATAAACACGTATGTTCTTTAGGATATGTGTAAGTTTGCACGCGCGTGGCCAGGTAGGAATTTCTCTCGGTTCTAGTAAAATAACTGCTCCCGCAGATCATCATCGTAGTCCTGGTCGTCGTCATTCACTTTCATTTCAAATCGCTGGTGCGTTCTACCTCGGCAACGAGCCACTAATTAATGAATTATTATCGCCAGGGGCCTCAAATAGCTCTTGAATTATTTATAAAAAGAAGCACCAACCGAGCCCGTACACTTTCCTACTAACAACTATTTCAATCTGATAGCATCTATGGGAAATGCTTAGAAAAATTATATACATTATCATGTGATCATCATTCGATCAAGAAAGTTCAAAATCTAATTCCGACCACTTCATGTTGACTACTAAAAAAGTTTTAATACTGTAGCGGATTGGCAAACAGCAAGTATATGATTAAATTTTAACTTCTTTTGAATTCCCTCGATTTTTGTAAAATTAATTTAAATTCACTTGAATTGGTTTTAATTGCATGCTTTGAATTTTTCGGTTTTGGCTAAAATATATTTTGATTTCACTTCAATTCTTTTGAATTATTTTGAATCGATTTGAATTGTTTTGAATGATAATCTACAATTCGTTAAAATGTGACTATAATCTCTGTTTAAAGAAGACTGAAGACTTTCAAGACCAGCAAGTCCCATTAGTGGGCGCGTTGAGCTGGTTTACGTGAGCATCTTCACTTTTACCACGAGGCACCAGAAATAAGCGGCTCACCGATTTTCGCGTTTTACCCAGACCTGGAAGTTTCAGGTGGACGAGACGGAGGAACTTCGTTCACTTGTTGTTTTGCTTTCTCTTTCGGGAGTGGCATGCTCTAGTTCACCTCACTAGTTTGAAGGCGTCCAATCGTCCATCCGTCCATCTCTCCATCATTTTTATATCTAATCCTTTACCACTATACTTTGATTCTATACGATCTGCTAAACTTAAAACAAGATGCCGTCGAACACACTTTTAAGTTTCATAATCTGAAAATTATCAAAATAAATTAACTCCTTTTATTCACCTAAGAAAGGTTACTTTTTAAATTCATAAAGAACTGCTATAATTCATTGTATACTTTTATTATAATTGTACAACAACATTTCACTTTAAAAAATATACTCTTTAGATAATATGTGAATGATAATTCGTTGAACTTTTGATATAATTATGTACTGTGAAAGCGGACAATTTTTCGTTCAAATCAATCTTTCATTATAGGACACTTATTTTGTTATACTTTTGAGACCTTTATGTTTATGTCTATATGTCTAAACACTTAAAATTATTTAAAAAGTATTTCAGTCGAAATATACCTCGCAACTTGGAATGTCTAATTCTAAAGATAAATATTGTTCAACAAATACGACAAAAGATTTTTTCTATTCAATAAGTAATTCATGCTTTAACCTTATTTGTTCACTGACAAAAAATATTAAATATTAAAATAAGTATCATATATAAACTTTTATAAATTGTCAACAATCATCTAAAATTCTAAACGTAAATTTCAATAAAGCTCAGCATTTATTTTGCGCTCTCTGCTTGTGCGAAGAAATGCACAGTAACTAAATTTTTTTTTTTATTTTCCCATTAACTATTTCCTCTCTTTTGTAATTTTCTTATAAGCTACTAATCTATAGAATATGGAATGAACATTTTTTAAGCAAAAGTCAAAAGTAAATTAAAAACCCAGGTAAAATTGTAAAAACCCTATACTAAATTTGAATATAGAGCGATGTACCGCAAAGTAGTTCAAATTACAACAAGCGTATCACAATAATTAGTATGCAATAGATAATAATCCGAAACACTAAGACTGAGAAGTTTCATATAAATTAACATTTTCTATGGCAGCATAAAAATTGTGTAAACTCATTTGCTAAACTTACTTTTAAGTAAAACTGCAAAATGAAAAATATTTGCTACTATTTGCTATAACAACCCAATGTAAAATCTTTAAATTTTTCATCGTGTATTCAATGAATTGTTGTAAATTGGTCATTATTAGCCTCTCCTTGCCAAATATACTGAAATTCCATATGCAGATTCCTGTTGCTAACCTTCAAGAGTAGTACTTCTTGATTTCTTTTAAAAGAGGAGTCTCAGTCATCTCATTTATCTCTACGAATCTTTTGTTGGCCCTACTAAAGTAGTAAATATCACCGGTATAAATATCAAACCATAGTGCGTGAATGTGGAGGTCGTGTCTTTCCAATCGTTTTTTCAAAAAACCATACGATGCCACATTTTGAAGCTGTTGTAATGTGTTGATCTAGAATATTTAATTGTTTTAACGAACTAATGACTGGCAGGGAGTTCAAATATCTTTAAATAAAACTTATAAGACTGATGGCAATTTCAGTCATAAGTGTAAGAAATTAATCAAATACCCTTTCTATGGATTACTGACCTGTGATAATTTGTCCTGTATGGCAAATTTATTTTCCGGATCTATATAAGCTACAAATTTTCTCAAAGGCGTCTCTGCTTGAAATAGGGTTGGCTCCTGAAATCCAGTAATTTCCAGTTGCTGAAATTTTGCTAAACTGCTACTACCATGAGCACAAAGCCACGCTCTTAAAGGTGATATTCTTCTATTCGTCTGGAAGATAAAGAATTATTCAAATAAGTTATAAAATAAAACTAGCTGTGAAGTTGTATCAACTTTTGTGCTCATTCAATGAGCACTTTGCTTCATGGAAACAAATATGATTTGCTTCCTCATAGAGAAAGCATTAATTAATTAAACAAATGTATCATCTGATTCGTGTCAACACAAAAAATGTTTATTTTCTTTACAACCGGACAATTTTTCAGGACCTTATATTATATTAGATATATTCCCCTTGAAATATGTTCAAAAAATCCTTTTTTTGGAAACTGGATTTTG
This sequence comes from Synergus magnus, assembly GCA_032275165.1. Taxonomy (NCBI): domain Eukaryota; kingdom Metazoa; phylum Arthropoda; class Insecta; order Hymenoptera; family Cynipidae; genus Synergus; species Synergus magnus. Next base: position 9,259,899 of record JAUESH010000039.1, read on the forward strand.
TCACCAATACAAAGCTTCCTCTATGAGGAAGCAATAAAATAAATTACAAAAAATTATTCAAATAAAACCCAAATTACTTACTTGTGATGCAAATTCTTCATCCTTTAATGCATACAACAAATTCATGGCTTTACAATCGCTATGCCCACAAACTATAACGTGCCTAATATCGTTAACGACACATCCCAGTTCCAAAGCAGCGGGTTCGCACATTGTTAACTCATCTGCAAAATGCTGCGAATGTGGAACTATATTTCCGGCGTTTCTCACTGGAAGAAAAAATATCTATTTTGAATAAACTCTTTCATCGTCACCTTGAACGTATTAAGTACTATCGAACTTTTCTGTGTTTAAAGCTAACCTGAATGCTGATGTGACGATGTTAAGAAAAAAATGTTACGTTATCTCACAAAAGTCAAGGCGACGCAAGGATCTTTGAGATGCAAATAATAGAGCCGAAGTCGTACCGACAAACATATCGCCAACGTTTGTTTCCGTAAATCTAGTAGGGATCATCCTAGAGTCCATACAGGTAAAGAACACCGCCTTTGGCTGTGATAAGAAAAAATCGACATTAGTAATTATAAACAACGTAATTTATCGTAAGAGGGTTGGATTCAAGTTCTCCCGGATAAGGAGTGGATTAAACTGAATAGAAAGTACATAGTTGGAATATGGGCGATTTTTTAACTCTTTTAATCCAAAGCAATTGAGTTTTTGAAATTAAAAATTTCAATTCATTTTACCGATTTACGTTTGTTTTTGTTTCAATCCTGTTAAATCCCGCGAACAAAAATGAACACGTTCTAATTCTGACGGGTTGCAGTCAAGTTAATTCTGCCAAAAATGAACACATTTTAATTCTAACACGAGTGATAGATAAATTCAAAGAATTTTAAGGAATTTTAAAGTTCCTTGTGCAAATTTAAAGGATTTTTAAGAAATTGTAAGAATTTTAAGAAATTTTGATTTTTTAAAGTGATTTTAGGGTATTTTAATGTTCCTCATTGAATTTTAAAGGATTTCACGAGATTTTTAACCCTTAGTTGGCATATACCTGTTTGAAATCTAACCTTAAAATTAAATTTATTTGTCTGACGCAAAAATAATTAACATTACAAATTTTTTCGCTCCATACCTCAATGTAAAATATCAGCTGTTATCAGAATCAAATATTATTTATGAAGTTGTGTTTTTAAATTAAACTTCATTAAATAATCATCAGTGTTTCTTGAAATTTTGTAAATGACGTATAACTAACCTCTGGATTGTCTCGAACTTTTTGAAATTGTTTTACCATTCCCTCTCTGTGACAATTGCGATATTTCATGACTCCTTTCAGTATTCTGTCCATCTTTGGATTTGTGTAATTAATATAAATTCTAAAAGTTGCTAAGCTATTCCAGAACTGCTGTGGACTTTAGACAAAATTTACAATTTACGCGACGTATTTCAACATTTCAGGTTGTCAGTTGTCTGCGTTCTAGCAAGCATTCCAAAGTCATTCCAATGTCTACCACTATTTATATTGATTAATTAAACTTTTAGGCGTACATAGAAACAAATTAGCGCAAGAAATTATTTTACTTTTGCTGCAAAGTGAGTGTACGTAAATAAACAAAATAAACAATAAAAATGTTTTTAAACTTTAAGAGTAATGTGTTACTTACCATGTGAGCAAATTTGGATAACCCGGTTTTTTTCTCACAATTTTTACTTTTTGAAAAAAAATAATAGTGCACAGACGTAAACAACGTAAACACGGACGTCTGTGCACCATTATATTTTTTTTTTGAAAAAGTAAAATTTGTGAGAAAAAACCGCGGTTATTTAAACTTGCTCATATGGTAATTACCACGTAAATTACGCTCGAAAGGTAGTAGAATTCTACATGATCAGCTTATAATCAAGATCATGAACGATAAACGTGGTTCTGAACGTCATACTTGTAAATATGGTAAATATTAAACAGCTGATCAGATGATTTAGGGAGAAAAAAGTAAGAATAGTTCATTTTTTATACGAATCTAATTACATAAATAATTTCTTGAAAAGAACGAAATAAAAAAATCTTTAGATTCTTCAAGTTTCTGAACCAATCGTTTTCGGTGTGCACACTTATAAGCTAGATTTTCCTATATGTATTTGTCTGCGGTAAGGTTAATCCACGGTATTTCTTTCGGAACAATTTTTTTATAGTATTTTTATACTGCTGGTCTACGAATTTCTTTATTTTAGAAGAAATTGGCAATCTAACGGATTTCCAACAATATAATTGGTAAGTTTAGTTACATTTTGACGCTCTGTAGTCATTTGTAAACTCAACCACTGAACAGAAAATAAATAAATCCTTGTTTATCTCTCATAAATGATTATATTATTGGTGTGAAGAATGTATAGAATATAAATATTCTAATATTAATCATTTTTCTTAAGGGAGTTGGATCCAAGTTCTAACTTCAAAATAGAGGCAAATGTCTAAATTTAATCCTTATTTTCATTTACGTAAAGGGGAAAAGATTGAATTTTAAGGTTAGACAGGGTGGCCACATGTCAGGGAAGTCAGGGAGAAGTCGGAAAAAAAATTTGTCAGGGAAGTCAGGGAAATGCGAGTAGTTGTCAGGGAAAATAGAAATTGATATTTATGCTATGTTATTTTTGTCAGGGAAATTGAAAAATTGAATCTTCTGGCCACCCTGTTAGAACTTGAATCCAACACCCTTAACGTATGGAGTTTCAATTATAAAACATTATTTATATGTTATAAATTAATCTCGACATACCTTGTTTAAGGTCACTGAACTCATGATTTAATTCGGAGGATAAATAAATAGATATGGCTCAGCAAGATCCTTTGAAAATCCACTATAAGAAATGCAGATATCCTGCATGCAACCTTACATCTCGAGATGGAGTTCCTGGACTTACTTTTCACGCATTTCCCGTTCGGCAGTCGGATCGTTGCATAAAGTGGTTGGTCAACTGTGGATTAGACGATTGGGTGGAAATGTCTGAAAAAGAACTGAAGCTGCGCTACATTTGCAGTAGGCATTTCTCAGAAGACAATTTTTACGCCACTGGTCGATTAAAGCGAGAAGCCGTTCCGATAATCCTAGGCTTAGAAAATTCAAATATGAAACAAAGTAAAAAAGGTACTAAAATGCGAAGGGTAGTTTCATCCGAGGTAGATCTATTAAAAAAACAAATTGAGAAGCTGGAAGCCAAGGTTGAAAAGGAAAGACAAAAGAAATTGGAAATTCGCGCGAAATTATGCGCAACGAGAGTTGCATTGTCTCGACTGAGAACGAAGCTCACCGAAGGGACCTTCCAAGATATTTATTTAAACAAAGCTTTGGCGAACAAACTTGAAGGTTTTGTGTTGACCTTCATACGTATGCAGCTTTTTCACAAACAATCTACCTGTTACACTACTGACGAGCAACGATTGTGCATGATGATGCATTGCATTTCACCTGCTCTGTATTCCAAAATGCGCGACGATTTCAAGTTCATTCTTCCAAACGAAATCACCATGGTTCGATGGTTTAACAAACTTAACATCTCACCGAAAAAGGCAAATTTGTCGGGATCTTTCAATTTCGAGAAGATAGAGCAAATGCTAAAAGATGAACGTGACAGCAGAATAATCACTATGCCGAAAGTTGAAGACCACCAAGAAAATGTGAAAGCTGTTCGCTTAAACCAATTCGTGGATGGAAAGGAATCAGATGATGTAGAAATGGAGGGTTACGGCAAAGAGGAAGAGGAAGAGATGGAGGAAGAGGAATCAGATGAAGAGATCAAGTATTCAGAAGAACAGATGCAACGATTAACTGAACAGCATCTGCAAGCATTAGAAGACGAAGAAGGGCATATGCAAGCTTTGGAGGAAGAACATCTACAAGAATATCCAGAAGAGCACCTTGAAACTTTGGATGACGAGGGGCAGGAAGCAGAGATGATTTATCAGGAGGAAAATGTGTCGGTACCCTTAGAAGGAGAGGCTGATGATTCGGAATATATTTCGGTGGCCTATTACAAAAGGAGAGATGATGGAGCACTGACGCCTGTGTCTTACATAGAGGAAAGAGACGAAGCTCAAAGGTTATCGGAAGTCCTTCACCAGCAGGATGATGAGGTAAATGATGAAGAGTACGGTACAATGGAAGACATAGAAGAAATTGATGGCGAATTAGATGTTTCGCAAGCTGTAGAAGAATCTGAGGAGTATATCACTGACCAACAAATTTAAGCCGTTTCTCGAAAACGATGCAAATCGGCTTTGATTTTGTAATTTGGAAGCAGCTCAGATTATAGTACTTGATCGTTTTTCTAAAGAATGGCTTAGATGATATTTTCTTGAAAAGAGACAGGTATTTTCTGAAATTATTTAAAATGTATTCAACCAGGTTATTAAGCATATTACATTTTCTTTTAAATAATAAAGAATTTTTTAAATCTTTCATTAAAGGTCAAAATAGGAAAATAATATATTATTGTTGAGTTTAAAATTGAAAATTTCGAATTTTTATCGAAATGAGTGTATAACGATATGAGGAGTACGAGTATAGCTATATAATAAAGAAATAATGTAGGTAATCTATGTTTAAATTCGTTTTTTGTTAATATGGAGAATATAAATAAAAATTCGTATTTGTAATCATTTTTTATCTGAATTTATTATATAAAATTTATTATTTTGAATTAATTAATTTATTTGTTATTAAAGAATAATTTCTATATTTAATTGTTTATTATTTATTAATAAATAGCATTATCTATGGATTATAATTTATAATCTAAAAGAGAAGAAACAGAAACTTGATATTCACCCAACATGTGAGGTTGGACCGAAATCTAAAAAATCAGCAGAGGAAAGTCGAAAATCAAAAACTAAATAAAACGAGATTCAAAAAAGAAAAGAATAAGTTCCAAAAATGAGAGAAAAAATGACGAACCATAAGGGGAAAAATAATTTTTCTAAACGATACTTATGTTGAAAAATTCCTCATTCTAATAATATTCAAAGAAGCTACATTCCTAATTGTATGAAAATTGTTACATAAATCACTTTTCTTATAATTCAAGCTAAACTACAAATTTTTTAAATCTTTCCTACAAGATTGAACATTTTTATAATATTTTTTTCTCTTATAGTCACCGTAACGAAAAGGAAAATTACAAAGTATGAAAAATTACGATGTGCCATTACTTTCAGAAAGTTCACAATGATTTCGACGAAAATAGCGATGAAAGAAAAATTCTCTCCAGTATAAGAAAAAAAACATATTATAAAGTTTTTTTTAACACTAAGCTTAAAAAACGTTACGATTTGTTTTTCAATTGATTGAAAAACAAATTCCTAATTTTATGAAAATTGTGATATAAATCACTTTTCTTATAATTCAAGCTAAACTACTAATGTTTTTAATCTTTCCTACAAGATAAAAAATTTTTATAATATTTTTTTCTCTTATAGTCACCGTAACGAATTCGTGATTTTATCGACAGTAAAAATCCTAGTGAAAGATTTGAAGTCTTAAAAACGAACGTCATATGTTTTCATAAAAGTAGCACAAGGAAAATTACAAAGTGCCAAAAATGAAAGAAGAATACTTTCTAGTATAACGCAGAACTATTTTACCAATACTTTAAAAATATGTTTTTAAAACACAGCCTAAAATACTAAATCTTTTAAAACGCGTTACAAAAATACAATAATAAATATTAAAATGTAAGTATAAAACTTCTTAGCGCACTACGAAAATACAGTGCTGAATACAAAGAACACAAATACTCAATAATTTTAATTAAAAACTATTTTTCAACGTAGAGAAATTATAGATATTCGGTTCATATTGATCGATAAAAAATTACACTTAAAATCGATCTCCTTTCGAAAAAGTTCATAAAACACAGCAAAAGAATTTGTTTTAAATTGATGAGAAAAAATTGTGTGATATTTTATCATAGTATAAGTTGACAAGAAATATTCCTAGTTGTATCAACATTTTGATATGAATCTCTTTTTTAATTCAAGCTTAACTAATTTTAATCCTAATAATCCTTTAAATCTATTAAATTAACTATACTAAAATTTATGTCTAATTGTCATCTTTTTGAAAATATATGATCTAAAAAATTCATTGTTTTAATTGAGCAATCAGCATCTCTACGTTGCAAACGTTTTTTGGTTCTAAAGAATATCCTCCTAAATATTAAAATCTGCACTTACGATAACTCCTTACAATTGCCAAGCATACGCTGGCGAATTTTGACAAATCGAAGTGTTTAGTGAATTGCAGCACTGATTTGGGAAGAGATTGTTTACCGGTTGAAACATAAAGTTTGGGGCTGCGTTTGGCATGGGTACATCCACTACAAAAAAGCAAAAAAAAATATATTAAAATTATTAACAAGATATATAAATTTTTAATTATTTAAAAAATTAAATTAATCTACTAATTCAATTAATTTATTAATTAAATTAGGAAATACTTTTCTGAAATAATCGTCTATTGATCCAGAAAATAACCAGAGAAAAATAAATATTGAACAGAACTCTTAAAAAAAAAAAGAAAAGAAGTGTTTATTTTTGTTGTTTAAGTTGATCTGAATCATTATTTTATATCCTAAAGTGATATTAACTGCACTTACAATGTGATGTGCTCAATTTTTGGTAAATCGTACGAGATGCAACGTTTACTGCTTTCTGTATCGTGGGGAACAAGTCACCAACGTACTCAAAGATTACTTGATTGTCTTTGATGATCGTTATCTGCAAAATGAATGTAAAAATTAATGAACAGATAAAAATTGGAGTTCGAAACGTTTTATTTATTTTATTAAAATTAATGCCAACCTTGCAGGTGAATCCAGAATTGGGATATTCGAAATAGTCAAACAGGCACAGTGCTTGGAATCTATCCGAGACAAACTTTTGTAAAATTTGCGCGTGGTTCAGTTTCGGTAGATCAGATACTTGGTCTTTGGGACTCGATTTGCTAGATCCTTTAGATCGATTTCTTCGGCAAGAGGATTTTTCACTTCCAGGACTTCTCTCAACCTTTCCTCTCAAAGCTGCCGCTGCCTCGTCGATGTTTCTTTGTCTTTCAACGTTCTTGACGGCCTGAATTGGCTTGGCCCACCGAACCTCCCATCCTTCACGATCAACTAATCCACCGCTTTCTAAAAAAAAATATAATAAATTGTGATATTTGGATAGTTTAACCATTTCATTAACAGATCCTTTACATTTATTTATATAAAACTTACGCGTCAATAAATACATAACGCGTTCCGCGAGTCCTCGGCTCTCGTAGTGAACAAAAGCGAAGTGATTGATCTTTTTAAATTTCACGATCGGTATATTAGTCGACTTTAGAATCATGTCTTTAATCTTCTGTTGTGAGACATCCATGGGTAAATTTCTGATGAATAGCGCAGTCACCTGTTAAATAAGTTGTCCATGTGAATTACAAGAAAAAATGCTATTAAATAATTCGTTCAGAACTTGCTATAAGAATTTGTTTGCTTGAGTTTCTGAAATTTAAATACCTATTATAAACTAAATTGAATATATAAATTACTAGCAATACTTTACTCGACGTTGCCCTGGATTTTAAGAAATTTCTAGTGACTAAGGAATTTCAAACGATTTAAAAAATATTTTAAGGGATTTCATATACTTTAAAAATTCATAAGATTTTATTAGATTTCAAGGGATTTCAAGAGAATTTAAGAATTTTCAAGGGATTACAAGACATTTTAAGGATTTCAAGATATTTTAAGTGATATTAAAGAATTTCAAAACATTTTCAATATTTTTCAAACGATTTGAAAAGATTTAAAATGATTTCAAGGAATTACGAGGGATTCTAGGGGATTTTAATCATTTTTGGGAATATTAAAAGAATTTAAAAGATTTCAAGGGATTTAAAATAATTTGCTAAAAAATTAGATTAAAAAATTATGAGAAAGATTGAGAAAACTTAGCTCAATTTAGTTTATATTTTAAATATTACTTGATATAATATTATATATAAGTAAATATAGAACAAAATTACATTAAACGTAAATAACGTAAATTAGCAGTCACTAATCAAAATGTCTTTAAGAAAATTACTTAAAAAATAATGTATCTTTCCCACACGATATTGATTAAAAGTGAAAAAATTTTCATTTTATACCTGAAAAAAGTTATTATACCTCGGTTTCTCTTAATCCTACAATAAACTAATTTTAATATATTATACGTTTTCAGTTTAGAAAATAATGGTCTAATATTATAGCACCCTTCCTAGTTTACAAACCAATTAAGGGACTTAAGGGCGTTGGATCCAATTTCTATACTCTCAATGTTCGAATTCTTCATTTTACTTAACAAATATTGTAATTAGATATTTTTTCGTTCTGTATCGATACTCACTTTTTAAATAGAATTATGTGTATAGAGTGAAAAAATATTTAATTTCAATACGCAAAGTATTAAAAATAAACGTTTTTTTTTCGATCTGTACCCCTACTTCTATTGCGAAAAAGAGTACGTCTATAGAGCGAAAAGACATCTACACTCGTACACCGATTCTAGGCCGGCCTCCGGGGCCTCCGGCCTAGGATCGGGTTCAATTAAAATGCGAGGAGCG
>JAUESH010000039.1:9268643-9284535 GCA_032275165.1 Synergus magnus
ATTTCGATTTTTCTTGAAAACGACTGGTCGTACGCAAAAATAAGTAAAGTAAAAAAGATGTATTTCACCGAGATCTAAAAACTTTTTCTATAACATTTTTGAATAAAATCAATACTTTCAGAGAAAAATGAGAAAAACCTATTATCATTGGGTGGGGATGTTGCGAAAGTAGTCACGAGAGGTAAATAGTTGAAGTAAAGGGGGCGGGGGGAGGGGGGGGGGAGAAATGGTTGGCGAGGGGAGCAAGCGAATATGGGAAGAGGAGATATCGAGAAGAAGATTATCGTCGGGCGCACGTAATTTATGTTTGAATGAAAGAGGGGGAGGGGCGAGAAAGGGTTGGCGGGAGGGCAATGGAAGAGGGGGTTTGGAGAAGAAAATATTGTCGTCGGGTGTGGAAGTTGGAGAAGATATTGAAAGCGATTTATCGTTGAATGAAAGAGGGGGAGGGGCGAGAAGAATTAGTAGAGGTGGGAAAGGGAGTACCGGAAGAAGGGCTGCCGAAAATAACAGTTTATAATTGGGTGGGGAAGTTGCGAAAGTAGTCGCGAGAGGTAAATATTTGAAGTAAAGGGAGGAGGGGCGAGAAAGGGTTGGCGAGAGGGGCAAGTGAATATGGGAAGAGGGGATATCGAGAAGAAGAAATTATCATCGGGCACGTAATTTATGTTTGAATGAAAGAGGGGGAGGGGCGAGAAAGGGTAGGCTGGAGGACAAGGGAGTATGGGAATAGGGGGTGTTTGAACGAAAAAATTGTTGTTGGAGAGGATTTGTTAGAAACACTGAATATTTAATAAAGTAGTATTGGTGAACTCCTCTCCCTTGCTAAAATAATATTTAGTTATTGAATCTAGTACTGCAAAAGTGTTTCAGAAATTTAAAAGAATCGATTTAATGCAATTTATTCCAATAAGATGGATATGGAAGAATTTATCAGGCAAATGAAATTTTATTCCGGATCAGTGCAACGAATTAATCACATCTTTTTATAGAACTGATCAATGGTTTAGTTTTTTGAGTTTGTTATGCAAATTAGTTTATTTTTCATGTAGATATTGATCTAAAATTCTGAAATATGTTACGTGGATTCATTTTACAGCTGCACCGTATTTGAACGATGCGTAACCTGATCCAGATAAATTGCTCACCGATTTCAGAATTGCAAAAGCGGTTACCAACCTGTGAATATATTAACCTATAATGGTTACAAATAATGATTTGTGGTTAAAAATGATCCTTTTGACAAGATAAAGGGATTATTAATAAAATATAATAATATATGTAAAAAATTATCCATCCATCAAATTATAGACATAAATCAAATAGAACAAAAATATTATAGCTTAAAAATGTTCTTCTATTATAATACTTTTTTTTTTATAACTTTAGATAAGGTGTAAAATATATTTCAAGAGAACATTCTTCGTCTTCTAAATTTAAAACTTCTTGTAGTTCAAGGATTCTGAAACAGATGGCGTTAAGGTATAGTTTACATGCCTCAGAAGTTTCAGGATCAGGATACTGTGATTATTGTGTCCTAGGACGAAGGACAAAGCATTCTATAACTTTGCTCTGGCATTTAAATATATTATCTTGTGACAGTTTATCCTTGATACAGATAACAATGTCATTTTTATTTTGCGAACATTCAGAGAAAGTGGCTTGACTCACAGAGAATTTTACAAGTTTAAGAATCTTATATATGATATTAAACTAATTCTATTGAATCTTGAATACACAAAACTGAACAGTTTATTCTTTAAAAACAGATTCTTCGCAGAATAAATTCATTTTCCAGGATAATAATAAAGTTAATGTATCAAAACAATAACAACAATATTATTTGGTATCATATAACTTTTCTTGGAAAGGTACTTCTCTAGAAAATACATAAAATTAATTAAATTTAATATGCTACTGTGGAATCACGTAAATTTACCGAAATTGAAAATTCCCGAATTCTATTCTATTATATTTTCTATTTCGGAAATATTTACTTTTCGTGAATTTCCAACTTTGGGAATTTTAAATTTCGGTAAATTTACGTGAACCCTGCTACTGTAAGCAAGATAAATAATTTTCTTTCTTGAGAAAAAGGTCTAATATTTTTTCATTCATAATATATAAGTGTGACTCTCGTTTATAATTGAACCGCCGCATGGAATAAGGGGGTATAACATTTCTTGATCCGAGCGCTGTGGCTTCTCACCCCTTTTTAAATTTTTTTTTCAACTTTTTTTTTGGGAATATATTTCAAGTAATTCATTTGCTTGCATAATATCAAAAAATATTTTTAAATTTGTAATTTTTACGTTGTCAGGATCAGTTTGCGCTCAGACCAAAAAATGATATACTCCCTTATTCCATGCGGCGGTTCAATTAGAAGACTCTGTCCCTTTTCTGAAGACGAAACGGGATTAAAAGAAACCTTGGACGAGAAGAAACAAAAGTCAAGTGAAAAGAGCTTTCGCCTTGTTCGTGTAAGCCAAAAGAACTCGAAAGAGATTTTTGAAAACAAAACAAAACTTTTGGACATCTAGAGCTGTAACATTTCGAGTTGTTTCTAAAACAGAAACAAAATTATAAGAAGACTTTTAATCTCTATAATTCACAAAGAGAATTAAAAAAATAGTAGAAACTAATTAAAAAAATAAACTAATCCATTATTATCTTTAATCACCCGAGTCATTAATTGTAACTGATAATCTCCCCCTTTACGCCCGGCGATAAAAATAGATCTTACTCTCGCGTACACTCTTTACTTCGGAAGTGTTTGATTCTCCTCATTTGCATTCCTTCGTGCTAAATTACTTTTCGGTTTCGCACGTTCGAGGTTCGAAAGGAGCGGCAGCCGAAATATATCGCCGTAGAGGAAAGATAGATCGAAAGGACTCTAAACTGGGCGCGTGTGGGCTGAAATATTTAAGTTAAGGTATATAAAATAAGGACACGAGACTGGTAAATGTAGGCCCGTGGTAGTCTCTTAGTCCATGTGACCGGGCAATGTTGTCCTTCAGTTTATTGTGCCGCCAGCAGCCGCCAGTCAGCTGAATACAGCAGTATGCAGTCTGGAATTCGTGGGCGTACTAGCGACTATCCGTATCCGACTAGATGGAGTGGGAAAAGACTGCTGTTACTGGTGGCGGGAGTATAATTTGTGACGGTAGGGATTTTCAAACGGTGCAGAAGTTGGAGGGGTAGGAGCAAGTAGGAGCAACAAGGATGAAGGGAGAAAAGTAGGAAGGGAGATATGTGCTGCCAGTCATGCAGGCAGGGAGCGTGACCGTCGGTCGAATTCAAAACCCACGACCCAACTCCCAGCATCGCCGTCGAGTCGAGACTCGAGTCAGTTGCTCTCCGATGTTTGTGGAGGAATGTCGTTCCGCAACCTCCTCTCCCGGAACTACACGCGCGCCCGTCAAATAGAACGCAAACCAGTTCAGTACTTCATTCCAGTTCAGTACTTCACTATTAGCAACTAAATTGTCAATTGTTGAAATATATTGTGTGACTTTTGTGTTAAATTTCTTTGAATTTAAGTGTCGCTAAAGGATATATCAGTGAGTGTTGATTTGCGATGTGGCAAACAATTATTACCCCTAGTGCAACCTGAAGTGGAAACTTAGTAGTAGCGAAACAATAGTAAGAGTGAAGTGCAGTAATGTGCGCGTGACAAGACGTTTTTTTGTTTGGTGATGAGCAAGAGACCCCATCAAAATGAATCTTGCACGAGTAGTGATGCTGATTATCAGCGTAGGCATGGTAGCAGGCCGCAGCATCACCAGTTTGGAGGCACCAAGAGGGTGCATTTGGCAGAAGGAGGGAAAAGAGCGAACCCTTGCATGCCGGTTGAGGACCATCGCTAATGCACCTGCTCTTGTGGGCAACCTCTCAACAGTCCAACTCGATTCCGTCACCTCTCTTGGATTGGAATGCAACGAGGCATTGTTCTTTGAGAGTCAGCTGGACGAACCTCGTGGTTTCCTGGCTCCTCTTTCTCGCCTCGAGAAACTGAGAATGGATTACTGCAAGATCCGTTACCTTCCCGGAGGAGTTTTCTCATCAGCCCGCAATTTACGGAGTCTGATTCTCCGTTCGCATAATAGCGACTGGTCATCGATAACCCTGGAACTCCATCGGGATGCGTTACAAGGTTTACCTGACCTGGAAATCCTTGATCTCGCCGAGAACAACATATGGACCATGCCACCCGAATTACTTTGTCCCACGCCGAACCTCGCGAGTTTAAACCTCACGAGCAACAAGTTACAAGACATCTCCTCGCTGGGGTTCTCCGACTGGACCACTTCTTGCGCTTCGAATCTCGAAACGCTCGATCTAAGCCGGAATGATCTCAGTGCCTTGCCGGACAATTCTTTGAGTGGTCTGCGCAGTTTGACCATTCTCAAATTGCAGAACAACGCGATTGCTGCTGTGGGGGACAATGCTATGGGTGGTTTGGTGAATTTGAAATCCCTCAACATGTCGAGCAACAGACTAGTTGCTCTGCCACCGGAATTGTTCTCCAGGACGAAGGACTTGAGGGAATTGATCTTGAGCAACAACTCTCTATCTGTTTTGGCCCCCGGTTTGCTCGAGGGCTTAGAACAGTTACAATCTCTGGACTTGAGCAACAATGAGCTCACGAGTCGCTGGGTCAATCGCGACACTTTCTCTCGGCTGACACGTCTAGTCATTCTTGACTTGTCTTTCAACGCCCTGACAAAGATAGACGTGCACGTCTTCAAAGGATTATACAAGCTTCAAGTGCTCAAGCTCGAACACAATGTGATAGACACACTCGCAGGCGAGTGTTTCGCTTCGCTTGTAAACTTACGTTCCTTGACTATGTCGCACAATAAAATCTTCACGTTCGATGCTTCCCACTCGGTAGGCCTCGCGAGTCTCGAACAGTTGTTCCTCGACGACAACAGAATACGAGGAATAGAACGCGACGCGTTTAAAAATTTAACCAAGCTCCAAGACCTGTCCTTGAGCGGAAACGCGCTGTCGGATGTGCCGGAAGCAGTGAGAGAGTTACAGTCCTTAAAGACCCTCGATCTCGGCAACAACCGTCTGTCTAGGATCGATAACGAGTCGTTTACCGGATTAAACGAGCTCTACGGACTCCGTTTGGTGGACAATAAATTGGAGAACATTTCGCGGTCGGCATTCTCCTCGTTACAGTCGCTCCAGGTCTTGAATCTCGCGAGTAATATGATTCGTCACGTGGAGCCGGATGCGTTTGCCAAAAATTTAGTGATGCGCGCTATAAGATTGGACGGTAACCAGCTCACTGAAATTCGCGGAGTGTTCGCCAACCTGCCAGCCCTTGTGTGGTTGAACGTTTCGGACAATAAATTGTTGTGGTTTGATTACACTGACGTTCCACAGAATCTAACCTGGCTGGATATGCATGCCAATCAGATAAATAAACTCGGGAATTATTACGCGAGACAGGACAATCTTCAGATAAAGATGCTGGACGCGAGTTTCAACTTTATCACGGAGATATCGGACATTAATGTGCCCAACAGCGTCGAGACCTTGTTTCTAAACAATAATAAGATCCGCAAGATCTCAGCTGGCACGTTCTTGCAAAAGGTAAACCTCGATAAGGTCGTGTTGTACGGTAACGAGATCCAGCACTTGGAAGTGGCCGCTCTAGAACTGCAACCCGTACCAGGAAATCAAGAAGTACCGGCATTTTATATCGGCGACAATCCGATTCTATGCGATTGTTCCATGGAATGGCTGCCACGGATAAACGAACTCGCCAGGTTGCGACAGCATCCACGCGTTATGGACCTTGATTCCGTTACTTGCGACATGGTCCACGCCCGCGCAGCTCCGCGACGGCCGCTGTTGTCGCTCAAGCCAAAAGATTTTGTTTGCCGATACGAGGCTCATTGCTTCGCATTGTGCCATTGCTGTGACTTCGACGCGTGCGACTGTGAGATGACCTGTCCCGATAATTGTTCCTGCTATCACGATCACAGCTGGTCCAGCAACGTAGTGGATTGCACGAATGCCGGATACAGGTTTGTGCCCGACCGTATTCCCATGGACGCCACCGAGATCTACCTGGACGGCAATGAATTAGGAGATTTGGGAAATCATGTCTTCATTGGCAAGCGGCGCCTGGAGGTGCTCTATTTGAATAACAGCGGGATATCTTCGATTCACAACCGCACCTTCAACGGAGCCGAGTCCCTCAAGGTCCTTCATCTCGAGAGCAACGTCTTGAGAGAACTCAAGGGCAGTGAATTTAATCAACTTGAACACATGTCAGAACTCTACTTGGACCACAACGCTATCGCGATGGTTAACAATTCTACTTTCAACAAGATGAAGAATCTCGAAGTCCTCAGACTAGACAACAATAGGATCGTGGACTTTCGACCGTGGGACGCTCTGACAGATGCTGGAGCCGGAGCTGCGGTCTCTCTGGAGGGCAACACATGGAGTTGCGACTGCAGTAATGCCGCACGGTTGCGCAGCTGGTTGGCAGAACACCAAGGTGACCCTGACAAGATGTATTGCAAGGATGGAGCTGAAACTCTGGCCCAGGCTCTGAGACGTTGCGGCGACCCCTCAACCGAGGCAGTCACACGAGGGATCCACCAAGAAGGGCCTCTAGTCGGAGGTAATTTTGTGCCTCTTCTCGCAGGGGCTCTCGTTATCGTCATTGCTGTTTGCCTCTTTGTTGCCCTGGCCTTCGCCTTTCGCCAGGACGTTCGACTCTGGGCACATGCCAGGTACGGCCTCAGACTTGGGAAAATTGCATCCCCACCAGAGGAGGAACGAGATCGTCTCTACGATGGCTACTTCATCTACAGCGAACGCGATGAGGACTTTGTCTCCAGATATCTAGCAGCAGAACTGGAGCAATCAGGGCTTGCCCTTTGTTTGCACTGGAGAGATTTGCCACCATCGAGACCTCAGGAAACTCTATCATCTGCAGCAGCCGCTTCCCGCAGAATCGTCATCGCCTTCTCGCCTGTTTTTCTCACCAAGGAGTGGCAGAATATTGAATTCAGAACTGCTCTGCATTCCGCCTTGGAGAACATCAGACCCGCTTCCAGAAGGAGGAGAATCATCATCCTTCTGGCTACCGAAGCTCCTCTTCGGGATCCTGAGCTGCAGCTTCTCCTCCAAACGTGCACAGTCATCGTCTGGGGCGAGAAGAGGTTTTGGGAGAAGCTACGGTATGCAATGCCCGATTCAGCGGATAAACGACGGGATAGTAAAAATGCGACCTCTGAAAGAAATCGCATCCCCGCTCGTTATACTGCCGCACCCCTGGCGGCAGACGCATGGTCCAAACCAGTCAACAACCTTCTTGTGCCGATTCATGCACCCACACCGACACCAACTCAGTCAACGTACATGAGTTCTGCCTCCAGCAGAACCGAAGACGAAGATAGCGGGGCTGAACATCAACACCACATCCCCAGTGATTACAGTGCTTTGCATACGAGCAATATCCAACGTCCGGCGAGTCTCTCCTCCAGGGGCAGCCATCTTTACAGTACCATTCCAGAACTTCCGGTACTCACAACACCTAATTTTGGTAACTCGTCAATCCCAGTCAATCCTCGTACTTATTTTGTTTAAAAATTTCTAACTCTAAAAAACTAGTGTTTGATTCAGCCAAAGAACTAATGAATACATTTTTGTTTTCGCAGTAGCATACGAGCATTTGACTGATCTAAAATGTCCCTTTTGTTTAACTTCTTTTACAAACCGACGTGTCCAAATGGGGATCACGTAAATTTACCGAAATTTAAAATTCCCAAAATTGAGAATCATTGAAATTGAAAATTCCCGAAGCTGGAAATTCCCGAAAAATAAAAATTTCCGAAATTTTAAATTCGGTAAATTTACGTGATCCCTCCAAATGACAATGTTCCATCTCGGGGAGATCGAATGAAAGGGTTCCATCTCGGGACGACGAAATGAGAAGTTTCTATCTCGGAACAACCGAATGAAAAGGTGCTAAGTCGATTTTTGACATGTCTTGTCAAATCTTACTTCTTATTCAACAGTCGTACATATCTTATCTAGGATATTATGCACATTCTTACTATCAATATTTATTAATGAAATATCGAAGAAAAATATTGTACTTAATATTTGTTTATAGATAATATTCCTGATTTGATATTTAACACAAAAATGTAATTTTGATGATACTAAAAAGAACCAAAATCGACTTAGCTCCTTTTCATTTGGTCGTTCCCAGGTGGAACCTTGTCATTTGGACATGTCGGAACTCTTATTACGAAATATTTTGTTTCTTGAAATATGAAATATTTGTTTCCGCTAAAAAGTATTGCAATTCCTTTGTCTTTCATACAAAAACCTATACTTGGTGAAATCAAACACAAATGCACAATTGACTGAGTGAATTAATGTTTAAAACTCATTGAATGATTTACAAGGTTGTACAATGCGTTATTGTTCACTGCCCGAACCGATAACGAAATGAGAACATAATTTCCTCATTCTTCTTTTTTTTTTCTTTTGGAAACTGAAATTGCTTTTCAACAAGATCGCTTCCAAGAAAGATACTAAAGACTAAATTTCAGGCTGATGATATTGAACTTTTTAAATTCTTGAAGAGATCTTATCGAAAAAGGATTTTACTTGCTTCCCATATTTATGAAGCTAAAAGCTTCTCCAAGTTTTATATGCGTTGAGGTAACGGAGATTGCTAGGCTTAAAAATGAGACTAAAATTTCTTGAGCAAATAATCACATCCTACAGTTCTTAGTTACAGAAGTCCGTCTCACAGGTGTATAAACGTGCTTAGCACTTAAAATTGTATTTGACTATTTGTTCGCTTAGCACAACGCATTGTACAATCTCTAAAGACGTGTTTTTCATAAAAATTTTCGTAAAAATTTATATCAATCAACCTTTTGTCTTCAATTGCAAGTAAGCAGGCAATTTCGAACATTATGACAAAGTTTTTATGTAAATACCAGTTCTTGAATCAAGTTTATGGTTAAAATTAATTCAATGAGTTAAGATTCGGACAGAGAGAGCACAGATTCGGGTTTGCGCTTTATTCAAAGAATAATTTCAAAGAATTAATTTCGACCCCGATGAATTTTATTTTCGACATTTATTACTCAAGTCGCATAAATCCGCCTACTTAATGACAACATGTTATGGGAAATGATTGCCAAATTTATAGCATAGTTTATTGTTTCAATTTTTATTCTTCACGAGGAATTTTTGTGTAGAAATGGTTGTAACTGTGATAAGAGGACGAGACTATCCGAAATTGAGTAAATATAAAAGAGTGTGTGTCAATGCGTGGTAGACTTGCTTCCCAAAATTATGTAGTCAATATCGTGCCATTTTTACGAATCGATAATTCCCTTTTGACGGAGAGATTTCGCGCAAAGCTTGTTCTTCGGAGAAAATACTTTTCACATGCATATAGGAAATTATGTTCGCCCTGAAAAAATGCAATTTGTCGGTGTTAGTGTCTTCTGCTGTCAGTAGAAAAGTTTAATTTATTTCATGATGAAAAGCGCTATTTATTTATGTATTCGACTACTTTTTGTGTTATTATGTTTCGACAACTTTTCAATTTTGTATGTAAAATAGAGCCTGAACTATTGCACATTGAGAAAGCTTCGTATTTTATATTATTTTTTGACTATAATTTTATTTGTTTGAGACTAAAGTTCCCTCATGTAAGTTACTTTGCCAGAGTAAATCTTTTTCAGTGTGCATTAGTTTACTTAACATCTGGGTTAACCTTCACGGGTGAATGATCAAAAGTTTCGTAGTGCCTAAGTTTGATAACAGAGAGAGAGAAAGGCATTAACGTCGACAGTCATAGAAACTATATTAGGATGAGCGTGATTTCCGGGGATCACGTAAATTTACCGAAATTTAAAATGTCAGAAATTGAAAATCCTATAAAATTTATGAATTTACAAATTTTAAAGAGAAACTTTGAACAAAAGTTTTGGAAATAAACTTTAAACAAACATTTCGGGAATTTCTGATGTCGGGAAATTTCAATTTCGGGAATATTTAACTTCGGAAATTTTAAATTTCGGGAATTTCATAATTTCGGTAAATTTACGTGATCCCGATTTCCGAGGTTGATAATGTGTTATTCGGCTGGTTCGAAATGCAGCATTACTCCTAACGGGATTTAATAAACATGCTTTATGGATTCTAGTGCATCTCGAGAACTTTGTCTACGCGGAAAAGTGGATGAAATTACTAAGTAACAAAAAACTATGTTAGTAAAGCGAGTCCCCTTTTGTTCCGAAAAATGTATTTTTGCAATGAGATCCGTTGGACGGTAATATTTAAGTGAGAAACATTTCAACGATAATTAACTGTATGCCAATTTCTTTGTGCAAATCTAGGAAAGATAAATTTTTGTAAATAAGGCAGCAGCTATTATATAATTTAGAATACACACATTTATAATAATTGAGTATGTAGTTAATTTATCTCTGAGATGTCTGATTAGTTTGCTGAAATATTGGTCTCGAAATCATTCTTGCGTGAAATTTTTATTTGTAAATAACTTTTGTACTGTAGCGTTATGTTAAATCGAGATTGAGACCAACACGTTACATTCAAAGAATCGTAGCGTGAAATCTCGTTCCTAAGACTTCCGGCTGTCACATTGACAGTCGCTCGACGCTTATTAGTTTGTAAGGGGTTCGTTGTAAATAATGTAAATCAACTTGTGTAAATAATATGCGATGTTAGGTAAATAGAATTCTCAGCGTAAAATTGTATGAATGATGTATTGTATGAAAAATGATGAATGATCTAAAAAGTGCGCTGTTTAATATAAATCCACCTATACTGTTGTAAATAATATGCTCTGACTGTCTATTATATCAGCTCTTTAGTCATCTCCGTTGTAAAAAGAAATAATCGCTATTTGAACGAAAGCATAGGAGAATAAAAACGTTCTTTTCATAATAAAGTTGCACGTGTACGAATTTCATTACCCTTATACATCCCATTCTCGTTTATAAAATTATAATCACTATAAAAGCAAGCAGCAGTAATAGCTTCCTGACTTCCCGTGTAATTCTTTATTGAGCTATTGCGAAGCGAGACTTGCATTAGTGAACTCTTACCTCATTCAGTAGGCAGTGTATACGTATAGGTTCTTATGAAGTTTACGGAAAGAAAATTACTCGGAACTTTAACGAAAGCATAGATATATACTTTCTTCTCAGTTATAAGGTCTTAAGTTCTCCTGAATAACCAGGCGGTGAATTTCTTGCCGAGCAACATTTTTGAACTCTCACACACAATTTGTTACTCTTGTTATACGACAGGTAATAAACTTCGCGAATTCATTAACTCGGGATTCCAAACCACGCTCTTTTCTATCGGCACTTTCACGGAAAAAAGATTCTCTTGTTTTATCAGCGATAAAAGTCTAGATAGGCAAACTTTACTGTAATTGATAAACCTAAAAATGCTTTTATTTGTTCCAAACTTAATAATTAGCAGAGATGAAAAATTTGAATGTACAAAAACTAACTTCACATTACTAGAGTTGAAAAATTTTAATTTAAAAAGTAGTGCAGAGAATTCCTAAAAATGATGTTTCTTGGCAAAATTTAAAATTTGCATAATAAACAATGTTTCACAAGAACGAGAAAATTGAAAGAAAAATGGAAAATAAATAGTTTAATTCTCGAGCTTAAAATATTAAATGCCTAAAAGCACAGCTAAATAATCCAGATTGATTTACATTTTCTATCTAGTCCGCTTTCTATTAATAATATATTCTAATGAGCAATTTTTTTCTAAATCTCTTCTTTCGTACATTTTCTTACAGGTAGAATGTAATTAATTTACTAATTAATTGCGAGTTTTGATCAGCATTATTTAGTGTAAGTAGAGGTATGCTTTTTTTATCCTGCGTGCGGAATTTCAGTGCTTGGATCGTAAAGTATTGAAACGAGATGTTGAGGCTCCAGCTCCAGGCGGTTTGACAAACGTTGCAGACAATGAGGCAGCCAATTAAGCAGAAGACGACAGATCCCTCGTCGCTCAAGACAATCATTATTAGCTCGAGCAAAACAGCTTGCGAGGCAATAACTTCATTGCAATCTAACTGATCAGCTCTCAAGGGGCAATTGATTCTCATGCACTATGATTATCAAAAGACGTTCTCAAAATAATTCGATAAAATATGATCAAAATGAAGTTCTAAGTTCAAAATTAGCTCTCACACTCAATATTCTAAACATACTTTTCAGGATGTCTACCCACCCTGGAAAACCTGGAAAACCTGGAATTGTCAGGGAATTTTTTGATACCAGAAAAAACCTGGAAATGTCAGGAAATTTTTTATTTTTTATTTTTTACAATCTTTTGAATTCCTTCTTAAAATTCCTTAAAGTTTTTTAAAATCAAGTGAAATTCCTTACAATAACTTGAAATTCCCTAAAATCACTTAAAGACTCTATGAAATCCCTTGAAATTCATTACAGTAAGAAGTATCTTAAAATCCTGAGCAAGGCCGGGTGAATTTCTCTTTTATTACCCGTTATATTTTTTTCTACATTTAAATAATTATAATTTAAACATTAAAATGTGTACAAAAAATGGGGCTTCACAATTATTAGATAATGCTGTAATGAGAGAGGGGGGGGCGTGATATAAAATTCCGTGTTCTATACTTGAATGGCCAAAAATGATACCTGGAAAAATTTAGAAAAACCTGGAAAAGTCATGGAATTTTTTTTGAGGAATTGAGTAGACACCCTGCTTTTGTATAATGTTTTTTTAATAATGTTTCTAATTTTACACGAGGGTAGAATACCACTCTGATACAATCTTCTAATTTAATTAGCGATATATAAAAAGAATATTAGAGTCATACATTATAATTTGATACCCGCTTTTTCTTTAAATTCAGTCGAACCATGATAACCCTAAAAGTTTAACTTTTGTGGAAGGTACGGGTCTAGGATAATAAATCATAATTATCGCTGATTGATGAGTATCAGTTGGAAATGAGTGGAAAAATGAGGGCAGACAGACACGTGATGTTTTCCGTTAAAAAGTTGACCCATTGGCCCTGAAATAAAAGTTGGATCGAAAGACCCGCAGAATATTATATCGCTTAATCGTATCTGGCGTTGCTTAATAGGTTCAATTTGATATTTTGATCCGAATCTTTTCCGTCTGCCACTCATCCTCTGGTAATCGAAATTGGATTTATTGATCAATAATTGGGACGGCGCGAGCGATTCGATTCTGCTTTCTTCATCAAGCTCCTTTGTGAGCTGGTTCGATTTTGAAAATTAATTCGACACCTTACTCGACATGCTTTGATAAAGTGCAAAAGAGTCTACTACACATTTCACCTACATTTTATTCATGGCTGCATTTGTATGCCTTGTTTTAAAATATAAGTGTAAATTAGGGTGGTCCAAAAATGCATGGAAAACATTTTTTTGGTGCTAGTGGAATATTTATCAACATGGCTTAATTAATTGTCAATTATTTAAACAATTCCATTTGTTTAAATAAATCTTTTTTCGAAAATTCATTTTTTTTTTTCTAAAAATTATTACAATTGGTTTAGTAGAATATTGATCAACATTGCTTAATTAATTTTCAATCAACTAAATAATTTGCATTTGATTAAACTAATTAAATTTGTTTAAACAAATACAATTTATTTAAATAATTGAAAATCAATTAATCAATGTTGACAAATGGGGTTCTGACGCGGCCCTGATCGTGACTACTATTTTCAATAAACATATTTAAAATATTGTAAAATCTCTTAAAATCTTTTTGGAAATCTTGATATCTTTCAAATCTTTTAAAATTTTTTGAAACCCTTTTAAATTCCCTAGAATCACTTGAAATCTCTTCCAATTCTCTAAAATTTCTTGAAATTCTTTAAGATGTTTTGAAATTTTAAAAATCTTGTGAAAGCTCTTGAAAATCCTTAAATTCTTTGAAATTTATTGAAATCGCTTTAAACTCCTTAAAATCATTTAAATTCTCAGGAAGAGAAGACGAATAATCAGTACAATAAGGAGTCCTCTTTTATGCACTGCTGATCATCATGAAGTCACACAATCAATTTCTCTGACAAACAGGAATAGTTTCCCCAGCAATTATAATTTACATGCGATTAAGGTGGCGTTCCACCTGTGATGAAATGTGAGATCCATGCATTTTTTAAATTTAAAATTCATGAATTCGCATTGTTACTCATTTTTGTGTTTACTAAAAGAGATAAGAGAGCAGACGTATCAATTTTCTATACACATTCTACATCATTAAAAAATAAAAAAATTTTCTAAAAATAAACAATGATGATAAAAATCATGAGTTTTTCTTAGGTGGTCCAAATTACCCTACGGTATTCCAACGACATCTTTTTTCCCGTGCGATTAAAACTATACACATACTACTCGAGAGGATGATGATGTAATCTACCCTCGGTCAGCTTACGTCAATTAAGGGCATCCTTTTAATATGGTTCTCTCCGTCAGCAAAGAGTCACGGTTCCAGTAACTACTCCTTAATGAGCGTATCTTTTTAGAGCCTCTTTCGTACAGTTTAGTACTCTAATAAGATGATAATAAGCAGCAATATAAATATTAAATATATATTAAGTCATCGCAATCAGCATCGGTGGCGAGTTTTCGTTGCTATATAACTCAAAATCGGTTTTTTGGATTTTAATGTTCCTTGATTTTTCTGAACCTGGCGAGCATTCCTGACAATCTGGTCCAAGAGTCGTTCAAATCCCTCAAAAACTCTGAAAGTTATTAAAGGTAAAAAAAAATGTTTTCTCCTTTTTCCAAAACATTGACATTTCTCGAAATACTGTTTGAAATTCTTCGCTCAAATTGCACAAATCATTGATGTTTCGTCGAAATTAGAGTTACATAGTTGATAGTTACATTTCAATACTTGAGTTCGATTCACTCAACCACAATCAACAATAATGAAAAAACTTTCGAGTAAACAAGAGTAAGGAAATTTTGCCATACACCGCATCTGGAAATATCGACTTTCAGCGTTGGAACTTGAACAAACTCAAACGAACACTTCCTCGACTTTTTGCACACTTCAATTTCCCTTTTCAAATTAAGTTCTCCGAACCGATTCTAGACGAGAAAAATTTTATGAACTTTATCAGATCTAGGATCTAATTGCAGATCGAGACTTATATCGAGTAAAATGTGACCGAGGTGTAATTATAGTTTTATACTTTCATCAAAGGCCAGGCATTTTAAGGCAAGCAAAAGTAAAAAAATATTTTTAAAAAATCAAGAAGATTCTACATTATGTCGATGAAAATATTGAAGTTACAGTCAGTTCCACAAGAGCATCGTTACGATTTCTGGAAACAAAAGTATTATAAAAAAAAAAAAAATATAATTTGGAAGTACTCTTAGAGGACCAAAAAATTCAGTTACATATTCAATTGATTAATCGCAATCATTCTTGAATAAATCTTGATGATATTTGAGCATGTTATAAACGAATTTTTAAAAGTATGTGAATTTGATTTTTTATGTGCTGGCGTTTACTGAGAAATAGATTTAAAATCCTTAAATAAATTGTATATACATTTACATAATGTTAGCTTTAAAAGGTCACCTCAAAATTTGAAAAATGTTGAATCGGCACAATTTTATGAAACATAATAGAAGAGAGGATCATTTTGCGCCTTGTGAGGTTTTATCCTTTATACTTCCATAAAAATGGTCGAAATACATTTAAATATAGCTCATAGGAAACAAAATTTCAGAAATATTGATACTGTTAAATGACAAACTAATTACAATTAATATGGAAAAAGTTATGCAAATTAAAAGCTGCAGAAAAAAATATAAACTATCAACAT
>JAUESH010000039.1:9287460-9298993 GCA_032275165.1 Synergus magnus
TTATTCCACAATGATTGCGATTAATCAATTGAATATGTAAATGCATTTTGGTCCTCTGAGAGTACTTCAAAATTATGTCGATGAAAATGTTGAAATTATATACGACAGAATTGTAAATGAGTTCCCTTTGTAAATATATTTTCAGTTACGTTAATTTGCCATAAAGTAAAGTTACTTTAGCCATAACAGTACTGCAAGAAGTTACGGCAATTCCAGGCTCTTTATCTTTGTGCTCATATTCATAGTTACTCTTTGTATATAACCACAAAATGACCTATCACAAGACCGAGAGACACTGACAATCAAATATTTTTCGAAAAATGTCTTGATAATGTATTTCGCTGGTCGTAGGTACATTTCTTAGGTGAAGAGTTGGTTGAGTGATGATAACAAAGACAAAGAGTAAGACAACAACTGATGAGATGACAACAAGAGATGACTCTCTTTAGAGTGAAATATCGAATAGCGCGTGGTGCAAGAATTTATAGGCAATTCGCATGTCATCGTGTATACCCACACAAGGGAATCTGCTGTTTATTGCAAACATATATTATTATTATAGCAGTATATAATCACTTTATTAATCCCTTAACTGAAGAGTGTTTTGTACATGAAGAGTTTTATTGCATACTTCCAGTACATTATAGTACGTGCAAGCATGCCATACAGATAGTTTCTAGTTCCTGCAACAGAATTATGCTCTAAGCTTCAGTTTATGAAGGTAGAGTAGAGTTAGTAAACATTTTATGAACATTATGAATTATTTTAATCAAAACGGCTATACCCATTAATACAAAAACTGCTCAATAGTATCAGGGTGTCTACTAAATTTTTCTCACGGAATTCCCGGGCAATTCCCGAATAATTCCCGCATTTTTCCTGTTTATAAATATAAGGACCCTTTTACGATAGAGTCATCATACAATGCATAGTGGGTTGCGACATATGCGTAATTTGCTCCATTGCAATATTACAATTTATTTTAAAACTACATTTTTTAATTTTTAATAATTTTTAAGAATTTAAATTTTAAGTAAGACAAAAATAGTGCAGTTGAGTTGCAAAGAATGCGTAAAAAATAAATTAATATCAGTCATCACAGTACCCATTGCCATAAAAAAAGGTGATTTTTTAAATAAAAATAGGTGAGAAATACGTTTCAAAAGAGTTTCAGGATTTTCGTAAGATTTCAAGACATTTTTAATCAGGGATTTAAAGAGATTTAAAGGATTTCAAGATGCAACCAAGATTTCTTTGCAAACAATGAAATTCAGTGACGAGTACTTAATATGACGACACCTATCCGAATATTATCGACCCAAGCGCTGCTTAACTCCAATGATTAAACGAAAAACCTTAAACTATTCCATAACGGACTATTTATGAAGAATTCAAAGACGTTTTAAGATTTGCAAGAGATTTCATAAAATTCCAAGACATTTGAATGATTTTGAAGAATTTAAAGAAATCTCGAAGAGACTTTTAAAGGATTTCAAGAGAATTTAAATGATTTTAGGAAATTTCAAAGGATTTTTAAAGAATTCAAAACAGTTTCAGGATTTTTATAAGATTTCAAGAAATATTAAAGGGATTTTAAAGGATTTAAAAAAATTTTAAGGATTTTAAGAGATTTCAAGTGATTTTATGGAATTTCAAAGGATTTTTAAAGGATTCAAAGCAGTTTCAGGATTTTCATAAGATTTCAAGAAATTTTAAGGGGATTTTAAGGGATTTAAAAATTTTTTAAGGATTTTAAGAGGTTTTAAATGATTTTAAAAAACTTCAAAGGATTTCAAGAGATTTTACGTGATCTTAAAGAATTTCAAGGAAATTTAAGGCATTTTTAATGATTTTAAAGAATGTCAAGCGAGTTATTTAAAAGTTATTTAAAAAGATTTGAATGAATTTGAAGCGATGATATTAATATTATTATCAGCAAAAAAATTTTGACCCACCGAATTAGGGTAATTTTGGTGAATTTTTTGATTTTAATGAATGCGGGTGAGTTCCAAATGCGGGGGGGGGGGGGATTGGAAACTTCGGTGGGTCATTTGTTGGGTTATATAGAACTACTTTCCACCAGAAAATTTTAGATCTTGTATGTTTTAGAAAAAAAAATTTTTCATTTTCGTTTATCGTAAACGTTGCAAATTTCAGTCTCATGCTCTTTTAAAAAATGATAATTGTTATTTTTTATCACGAAATTCGTTATATGCGTCATTAATATAAACTGGAGATTATATTATCGCAAGCATTGAATAGCGTGATATGCAATGGGCGGCGTTTGTCTCTCCTCTCCAGATCATAAACAATTACAAGCCTTGTTCCAGGCTCGTTGAATTCTCAATAGGCATTAGCCGTCGTCGTCAATTTGCCTTTATCAATTGTCTCCTCTAGAGGCAGGCAGCCGGTCTCTGATGCAGCCGTTCATCTGCAAACTTTCCAACACGAATTCATCCAGTACTCTCGTGCAATGCACTTAATTATTTGACTCGTTGGGAGCAGCACATGAGAAGAAATCTTACTGGATTTAATGGAATCCTCGTGGACTTGGGAAATGTCAGTGGTCAATTGAGCAACAAGGGCAGCGTATTATGGTCATTACAACTATAATCTCGGAAACATTTTCAGATTTCAAAGTTAGAGGAGCAAAAGAGCAGTTCAAATAGCGATGAGATTAAAAAGTTCACTCTCGAATCAGGCATTTTTAACGTTTGAAATCAAGGAGGAATCCTAAGTATAAAGGACAAAAAATGTCAATTCTTAAAGAATCAAATAAAATTTTAGTAATCACTTTTATCTAAAAAGGAATCAATGAAATCTGGATTTTAATTCATGCGAAAATGAAATCGTTTAGTTAACTCACTTTATACATGAAACTGAAGTTTTCAACGTTTACGACAACGAAAAATTATTTTTTTGTAAAAAGCACGATACCTAAAATTTTATTGCGCTAAATGGTTCCATTTTATGTCAAAAGAAACCCAAAACAGTTTCAACCCCCTAGCACAGTAGGATCACCCTCAAAATCAACCCCTAAGCACAAAAAAATCATTAAAAATCCCCAAATTTCGAGACCTAAAATTTTATTCTTTTAAATGGGCCCATTTAATGTCCAAAGAAGCTCAACACATTTTCATCCACCTAACCCTCCAGTTTCACCCCCAAAATCATCCTCTAAGTATAAAAAAATCATTAAAAATCTCGAAACTTCTTGGGACATTAAATGGAACCATTTAAAATCATAAAATTTGAGGTCTCGTAGTTTGGAGATTTTTAGTGATTTTTTTTGTGCCTAGGGGTTGATTTTGAGGGTGAACCTAGAGGGTTAGGTGGATAAAACTTTTGTTGGCCTCTTTGAACATTAAATGGAACCATTTAAAACCATAAAATTTTAGGTCTTGAAGTTTGGGGATTATTAGTGATTTTTTTGTGCTTAGAGGTTGATTTTGAGGGTGAACCTAGCGGGTTAGGTGGATGAATCTTTTTTTGGACTCTTTGAACATTAAATTAAACTATTTAAAACAATAAAATTTTAGGTCTCGATGTTAGGGGATTTATAATGATTTTTTTGTACTTGGGGGATGATTTTGGGGGTAAACCTAGAGGGTTAGGTGGATGAATCTATTTTGACCTTCTTTGGACATTAAATGGAACTATTTAAAACAATAAAATTTTAGGTCTCGAAGTTAGGGAATTTATAATGATTTTATTTGTACTTAGGGGATGATTTTGGGGGTGATCCTAGTGTGGTAGGGAGTTGAAACTGTTTTGGGTTTCTTTTGACATCAAATGGAACCATTTAGCGCGATAAAATTTTAGATCTCGTGCTTTTTACAAAAAAATAATTTTTGTTGTAAACGTTGAAAACTTCAGTTACATCTTTATACAGGGAATCTGTATGTTTAAGAAGCGAATCTGTGAATTTAAGAAGCGAATTTCGAACAGAAGATTCGGTTATGAAAATATTCCCGTGCCCCTTGTGCGGTCCTCGCCAATTTTCCAGATCAGGACCACACTCGAACTATTGCAAACTAGCCAGGACCCCATCAGAACCCCGTAAAAATTTCTGCACGGGATAAAATCAGTAGATTCTCGAATATCTAAGGGACGCAACGCCGCAAGTTAACGGAGAATTCAAACGACATAATTAATGACAATTGAACTTGTCAGAAATTTGCGATGTCAGGAATTTAAAGTAACTTCAAGGTGATTGGTTGCCAATCCTCTAGTGTAGGCAACTTGATTTATTGCTAATTTGATATATTTCTCTGTAACCGGTGTACAAAAGGGTGTTTACACTGAAAAAAATTGCTAGTGATAGATGGATAAATGATGAATAATGGACTACAAATTTTTCAGGTGAAAATATTACGGGATTCTCATATATGAAAAAGTATTTTATGAGATTTCAAGAGATTTCCAGCTGGAATATAAGCTATTCTTAAATTGCAAAATTGCAGTCACCATTTTTCGTATTGTCATCCTTATTTGTGAGACTATTTAAAAGAATAAAGGAAAACTTGTTAGCTCTTAGAAAGTTTGAGTTTTTAAGAAAAGAAGCTGGGGAGACTTTGGGACTTTTGTTTGCGGACACGAAAACATCGTTGGTATTTTGCTTGTCCTGTGCTTGGGAGAAGGCGGACGTTTTAACCCCATGTGAGTTTAACTTATTCGCTGTCTTGTCTTATATTTTTGTAGCGTGCACGCGGTATATTTATTAACCCGTCAAGTGGCACATTATTCATCGTTTAATCAAGCGAGCAGCCGTCCGTCACATCGGAGAAAAGAGCGAAAGAAAGGGCTGCCGCGGTCCAAGGAATCTACGTACCACTGGTCAAGGCTACAAAGGCCACTGCCTATCTCCTATACAACGATATACCCATACCATACAACTATAAGACTAACAGACTAAAGATTATAAGAGTATAAGGCATAAGGCAGCAACTATCAAGGTTAAATGATGTTAAAGATTGTTGGTCTACTATTCAATTTTTAAATTTTATCAATATTTAAATATTGACTATTTTCATGTTGTGAAAAAATTCTCTCTAGTACCGCAGGGAATCGAACCCAGGTCTTCAGATTGTACCAGCCCGGCAATCTGAAGACCTGGGTTCGATTCGCAGCGGGGCTAGAGAGAATTTTTACACAACATGAAAATAGTTAATATGTATTTAAATATTGACAAAATTAAAAAATTGAATAATAGACCAACAATCTTTAACATCACTTAACCTTAATATTCCACGCTATTCAACAAATTAACAGAACATCGTTAATTCCAAGTATAAACAACTATCGTCTATATTATTATACACTCAGAAAAAAGTTTGTTTGATTCAAACAAAATTTGTTTGAATTAAACAAATTATCACTTTGATATGGGATCAAACAAATGTTTGTTTAATCCAAATAAATTCTTTATTTGCTTTTTTTTATTTCAATTGAATAAAATTTTGTTTAATTTAAATAAATGTTTTGTTTTTAAATTAATTAAGTTTCTTGTTTAAATTACACAATATTTCTTTAAATAATTTTTTGCAATACTTTGTCACTTTTTCACGTCTCTTAAAGTATATTCACTTTTTATAGAACATTTTATTTACTTGTAAGCATTTGTAGAAATTAGTAATTTTCTAAAAACGAAAATTATTGTATTTTTTGTTTGAATTAAACAAATACTTTGTTTAAAACAAAAAATATTATTTGTTTCAATTAATGCGGCGGGAATTTTTCAAATTAAACAAATTCTTTGTTTAAATCAAACATATATTGGTATATATGTAAACAAAGTATTTATTTCAATCAATATGGTGGATATTCTTCATTTATTAAAATTAAATAAATGTTTTTTTAATTGAAGTAAGAAACTTGTTTCATTGAATTATATGAAATTAAAAAAAATTTT
This sequence comes from Synergus magnus, assembly GCA_032275165.1. Classification (NCBI taxonomy): domain Eukaryota; kingdom Metazoa; phylum Arthropoda; class Insecta; order Hymenoptera; family Cynipidae; genus Synergus; species Synergus magnus. The sequence continues at coordinate 9,293,372 of JAUESH010000039.1, forward strand.
CTTGTTTAATTTTTTCTGAGCGTAGGGCTTGGAAAATCCTGTGACGTGAAATTGCAACGTGTCGTTACTGGATATTGATTTGACGCCTTAGGCCAACGTATACCTATTTCAGTGACTCGATAAGTTACATTGTTAATCAATCATTAAACTCGATGGTCTTGATCCTTTCGACTGACTTCCAATTAAAGTTCATCGCGTTCAAGGACACGCACCAGAGCAAGCTATAGAGTCCAGGACCAGAGAGTCGCGATTTCGGACGTAATAAATCGAATTTACAAGATGAAAAGATATTCTTTGCCGAATGATTCAAAGGGAACATAAAAAGTTGATCGAAAAAGTCTACACGGTTTTAAGAAGAGCTTTCTGTTCGATCGGAGAGACCAATGTGGCTCTTTCTCGGGGGTCAAAGACTTTAGATCTATAGGTGCTTCCAAAAAAATTTCACCACCATTATTCGGATTTAATTGAACTAGTTGGGTATTATGGGAAAGTGCCTCAATGGACTAGAAGATATTCGTACTAAAATCTAAGAATTTTATAGTCCCCATTATAGTGCCCCATACGAAAGATATACAAAAAATAGGTTTTTCTCATTTTTCTCTGAAAGTATTGATTTTATAACAAAATGTTATAAAAACAGTTTCTAGATCTCGATGAAATACATCTTTTTTACTTTACTTATTTTTGCGCACGACCAGTAGTTTTCAATAAAAATCGAAATAACAATTTAAAAAAGTGGAAAATGCAATATTAACCCTTAGTTGGCATACCTGTTTTCAGCTATTATGGAAACTAATGTGATTCCAGGAAAGTACGGTAGCTAAGGGTTAAATAACCTGAATCACTTATTAAAGTAACTTCTGAAGATGTTCTCAAAAAATCGTCAAATGAAAATATTCATTACCAATAGCTTTTTTTGTAATAACAATTTTTCTCACTGGGGTCAATCTGACCCCATATGCCAACTGAGGGTTAAAGTAAATTCTACATTACATGAGATTTCAATTTTTATTGTGATATTACGACTTTTTTTATAACATTTTTCAATAAAATCAATACCTACTTTCCGAGAAAAAGGAGAAAAACCTATTTTTTTTACATTTTTCGTGTGAGGCAGGCATTAACGTTATTCAATTTCAAAAAGTTTTTTTTCCAGGAAATTGTGACATTTTTTGTTTTTTCGGCCCACTCAACTATACATATGTCACATTAAATTTTTGAAATGCTTTCAATTCAACCTATTAATGACTAGATAAGTGGATACTGAATATCCTCGACTAAAATGTCTAATTAGAGGTCTAGGGGCGGCAAAAATAGAAAAGAAACTTTTTCTCTTAAAAATAACTTCTTGCCTTCAGAAATCTAACAAAGAGGGAAAGTCTACGTAAAAATAGTTGAGGTAAAAAGTAAAGTCGTTCGCTTTTTCTTAAGAATACCGAAAGGCAGAAAATTACTCGTTAAGACAAAAAAAATTCCTATTTTTTAAAACTAGCTTTTTATTCCAGGAGTTAAATCTGCTTTAGAGAAGCTAAAAATGAGAAACCTTATACTATCAATATTTGATGTAGGTATTTAAAAATGTGAGTATACCTTCCCCTTAATCAAACCTGATTTTACCCAACTCTCATCGCTTGACACTTGACAGTTAGGCAATAACACTGAATGTAGTCAGGGAAATTTCGTCACCGAATCAAAAGCATTTGATCTCCGGCTGCATAAATATCGAAAAATGAGGCAGGTGTGAGGCTGCGAGATGCATCATAGATCTTGATACCTTTAAAAATAACGCGATACGGTGCAGTGGAGTACGGCATAAAAGAAAATTTCCTGTTTTCTTATGAACCGCAAAGTACGTAGTTTCGAGTCTTTTCTTCGCAAGCTGACAATGTCCCTTTCCATCGTCAGCTGGAGGAATTCTGTTAGCGTCGGATTCGGTCTATCTACACGGAGATCGCGGTACGGATAGATCAGACGAAAAGTGCCGGGTGGCACGCAGCCTCCCGCAGCCCTTGACTAATCTCAGTTCGTCTCGGACGCTCACGAGTCACAGGGAATCACCGCCCTTCATGGAGTATACGTCCCAGGTCAGAAAGATATTCGAACCCCGTTCCGGTAGTTTTTGTCCAACTGCGTCCTACACATCGGCCTTGGTGGCTCGCAGTTTGCACTATGTTTGGATCATCTTTGGACCATCTCCGGACCACGGAACATGAGATATGAGATATGAAAGCATCCAAAACTTACTTACCAATTTTGCTTCGTGGCCAAAACCTCCCCTAGCAAAAGTTTCGGATTGAAATTCATTCCGAACCAATCCGAAATTTTCCGAATCATTCCGAAATTGTATCCAAACCAAACAGTTGCATTCCGATCTAATCTGAAGGAAGTTTTCAATCCGGATCAATCCGAGGCCCATTCAAAATCAAACCGAACTTGTAATCCGAATGAATCCTGTTAATCCGAATTAATCCGAGTTAATCCTAACTTTTCCGGTCAATCCAAATGAATCAGAAGTTTTCCGAGACCGAATCCATTTCAAATCAAGCAGGTTCTAGACTTGAAATTGCAGAATCTCTCGGGGACGAAATATGTTGTTTTTTAGAGGAAATTAGGCGATACGTATTTTTGCGATTTGTGGAAAAAAAAATTTTTTACGGAGTTACGTGTATTTGAATTTTTGGGTTTGTTTTTCAGAAAAACCTAAATTTTTTCTTTAAACGTATATAACTTTTGACCTAATTGAGATATTTGAGATTTCTTTCCAGATTATGTTATAGTTTATCGCCTTCTTTCGAAATCCGCGAGAAAGATTTTAAAATGTTCAAAATTAACAAAATGGCGGCGGTTTTTCTGAAAACACTCAAAGTCGATTTTCTCAAAAAATCCACACTTATATTTATTGCCAATTTTTTTTTTAAATTGTACTATGATGAGGAAAATACTTTGTAAGTTTTATGTGGGCTAAACCATTCTTGAGGTCAAGAGAATTTTTTTTTGTTTATGAAAATTGAATTTTTTATTATTTTTTATTTTTGCAGAATCTGCATGATTTGAAATGGATTCGGTCCCGAATTTTTTGGAATCATTCGGATTGATTCGGATAGACCAGCTTCATTATTGAAAGTTCGGATTGTTCGAATTGGACGGAATCATTCGGACTGAAAGTTCGGATTAATTCTGATTAATTCGGATTGACCGGATTCATTCAGAATGAATTTTAATCCGAAGCTTTCGCTAGGGTTGAAACCTTTGTTCGGATGTGCCTTGGAATCGTTCGGATTGAAACTTCGGATTGGTTTGGTTTTAAGTAAGTTCTACGGATGAGCCACGGATTCATTCGGATTCAAAGTTCGGAATCATTCGAATTGAAAACTTGGGTCGAAATGGCTCGGATTCGCTCGGATACAGACTTCGCATATTGGCTAGGAATACCTCGGACTGGTTCGGATTGGATTTCTATCCGAAGCTTTCGTCAGGGTGAATATCCAATTTTCTCCGTGCACAAGATGCCGAATCTAAAATCTGTTATTAGCCACGCCGTGGATTCCAACACGGACTACGATTCACTTCATTCACTTCGTTGACTAGCTTCAGAAGGTCACCGCAAAAAAAATTGATTCGCTCATTATTTATTGAAAGGATCAAATCACATTTAAGAGTGGAAGAGTGATACTCAAAAAAGTAGGAGATACTTAACAGCTTCCTATTTTTAACACATTAGATGCGGTAGAAATAATTCCTGGGAAGATGTTTCCTACAATGGTCGAAATTACATCACTCTAGGACAGTCTAGAGCAGTCTAGATCATAAAAAAGTTTCAATGGTGACTCGAAAAATTTGCAACGTCTCGGCAGAAGTATTTTTATGATTGAATGCGGTGGAAAAAAGTTTATTTAATTGTATGTTTTTTAAAAAAAAAAGTTTATTACATTTAGGCGTAAATTGGGCGGCGCGAAAAGTTTTTTATTTTTGAATTCCCAGGGCACAAAACTTGAATAAAAAATGTGCATTGAACGTGGTTTCTTAAAATATAGTTAATAGTACACTCGAATTTTTTGGCTTTTCACAAAGTTCATGTTTTAAAAATTTACAAATTCCACCGACTGTATAAAAGATAAAAAAGTAATGACTGCGCAAAAAATATATCGAATCCGCGGAAAAAGTAGTGAGAATCAAATATGAATATAGAGAGATGGACAACATTAGCTAAGTGGTTTAATAATTTTTTTAAAACTCTGAATATTTTCATGAAATGTGAAACTCGCAATTCTATGAAAGTGAAAAATATAAAGTACGAAATAAAAAAAGTGTTACGTTCTAAGCAATAAAGAGAAGAGAACCATTTAGATTAATAACACGCGACTCACGAGATAACAATCATTTTTTTATTTATAAATAACAAAAACAAAGCCGGAAGGTAAAAGATACATAAATCAGCACTTTAGCGACGGAAGAACAATTTGAAATCCATGTAACAGAATAGCGTGTTTGCTGATCGTTAAAATACGTAACACTGAAATCGTACACTGACACGAGATAAATAGGTCGTAGAAGCTTTTACGGATTCAATATATAGGTGTGCGCAATTTAATACCACTTCTAACATTGAAATTGCAATTCTCACACACATTTACACTCCTTAGGATAGATTATTTATTACATCGTTATTTATGAATTACTCAGATGAAGCGTATAGAAACTGTTATGTGTGATCGACAGTTATGGTTCAGTTCAATAATACCCCCAATTAAAAATGTTATCCTCGCTTTTATTATTTTAATAAAAGAAGTAATGTGCAGATTACGATTTTTATGTTTATATCGAGAGGTCGACCACTTCGAGTTTTTTTTTTGTATCAGGAATATATACCCCAAAGAATATTCGGGCATATAGAGAATATATTACTTGAAAATCTTGAAACTCATTTGGTTTTACTGAAATTCTTTAAAAATTCTTTTAAATCACTTAAAATCTCTTAAATTTGAGACGACCCAAATTTCCAAAAAATAGAATTTCCGTCGATAATGTATCCAGTTTTTTAAAAATTTGACTACATATTGGTAAAAAATTTTAGAGAAATTTTGAATAAGTTTTGTACGAAAATTTTTTATATTTTAAAAAAAAAAGAAGAGATTTTTCTTTAATTTTCGGGAATTTTAATTTTCAGTAATTGAAAGAATTTAAATTTTCGGCAACTTTAATTCTAGGGAATTTGAATTTTCGGGTTTTTTACATATTCGGGAAATTCAAATTCCGGGTATTTTATATTTTCAGTAATAAATATTTTCGGTATAAACATTATCGGTAATATTATTTTTATTCGGGAATTCGAAATTTCAGGAATTTGAATTTTCGGTAATTATTTTTTCGGTATTTTTCCACATTCGGGATTTTGAATTTTCGGCAAAAAGATGTTGTTCCTTTTTAATAATGACCGGGAACAATGTTTGTTGACCGAGAATTTTTTTCTTCGATTAAAATATGCGGATAAAGAAGGTTTCAACTCAATCATATGACCAACTTTTGTACGAGGGTCAACATTAATGAGACGTACAATTTCAGCTGGTAATGAATAAGAAAACGTATAAGAGATATTTGGATACATATATCGTTTAGATATCT
>JAUESH010000039.1:9299093-9310286 GCA_032275165.1 Synergus magnus
TTAAAAGAATACATGGGAATATTTAATGAGTGTATCAGGAATATCGGAGAGATCGACCCTTCGGTTTATATGAGAATAAAAATGAAAGATTAAAATGAATCTCTACAAAATACGTCGTTATTAGACTGGCATTGTCATTCATAAATCGCGATATTTCACACTAGTACGAACTCGAATTTGTTCATGAAAGATTCATAAAAATATTGGATTCTCACAAAAGCTTGGAACGCTTTTTTTTTGGTAGAATACAATGTTTCGTTTACGACGCCTGGAAAGTTGCCTCCAGTATATCAATTTGCAGTTAAATTCCGACACAATATGCTGTTCTTCTCACTCACTATGATATATATGCTTCATTATGAATGAAACTGATGTACAGAACTACTTCATAAACTCACATTTTTGATAATTGCATTAACATAAAATCAACTTCTTATTTCCCTATCGTTAGGATATGTCATCATTAAATTCACATTATTAGCTTCAAATCATAATTAACTGAAATATTAATTTAAAATTTCAAGTGATTAACGACACGTCCAATAAGGTAGTAAAATAACTCAGTGACAGTAATTTCAATTGGGAATAAATTCTTCATGCGCGCCTTTACATATTAGTTTTTGGTCACGTTATTTATCACAGCCTAGAAAATGCATAACGATTGCAATTGAATATGGATATTTATTTCTCTGAATCCAATCGGCGCGAATTCATTTTAAGTTGCATGAAAAATATTTTATGATTTAACGCTTCTCTTTTTCAATAGGTATTATGCAGTGGTGACTGGTGTGAGTGCGTTATTCGATCACGTGAACATATTTCAGTTTTATTTCTTTCGACTTTTAATCACTTAAATGTCTTTATTTGATTTTATTCGAATATTTTTGCCAGCTATGTAAATACATGCAGGTAGAGAGGTATACACTGTTGATTGTACAGAGCAGCCTGAAGTGTCCGAGCAAACGAAGCTGTACATAATACCCGTACACACATGTCAAACATCAAAAGAAACAAGAGAGCGAAAGAGCGAAAGAGCAAGAAGGAAAATCAAACCTGTCGGTACATAGATTGGAGGCGCGGTCATAATTCAATATTTGTTCGAGTCAACGGATGGCGCCGGCAAGGCCCTACGGAGTGGTTCGTTTAAACAGCCATTAGTGGTAGTTTGTGCATGTAGCTATACTAATTGCTGTTTTAAGTCGTAGACAATCGCAGCTTGCGCGCTTTACAAATTCCTCGACGCTCCAAACAAACGGAAGTCTCAAAATCTAAAAATCTACCGCAGCCCACCAGCTGCCAGGTGAGAAATGCGAACTATTAAGCTTCGACCTCTTTCAACATTGTTTTTGCATTCCCTAAAGTAAAAAGATAGAAAGTCTATTTATTTGAATCTTTTTCAATCTTCAGGATTGAAATTGAAAGAGAAAATGTATCCAAATGTACCCTTCCCTATCCATGCCACTCTATTCCTACCTCTTTTTTAATCTACAATGACCTCTTTCCTTTTGAATCTCAATATTTCTATCTTTCTGTATCTTTCGTCTATCTTCGCCATTAATTTCCTATCCTCCACTTCTCCACGTCAATCTTTTTCTGTCCCTTTTGCAATCGACTGCCGCGCCAATTTTTCGGCTCTGAAATATTCTACGAAAAGGTCATTTAAATTTGAATTTGATGTTTGAATTTGACTGGAAATTGGAATTTCTACATGGAATTTCTAGTGGCATTCCCACATGGAATTTCCGAAGAACACTTTCTAGAATCATTCCACGTGGATACTATACAATATATTTTCAAAAATGAGCTGCAACCTCATAACCACTCTGCGTTCAGCGAGAGTGCACTTTTCCCTCGAAGGTAAAGTTCTAAAGTTTGAATACCTTCGAAGTGGTTGAGCATATAGTTAGAACACTCTAGGAAGGTATCATACAGAAGGCGTACTCGAGACAACTTTCCAATTTTCATTATTATATATTTAATGACTTCGATCAGAAACACGCTAAAGCAGTAAACTGTCGTATTACTTTCCAGAAAAAAATATATAATATTAAAGATTTACACATTTTTTCTTTTAAAAGTGTATTTTCTCCTTTGACGAAAATGTATTTTTTCTAAGTAAAGGGATGAAAGAATCCTAAATTCTTAATAAACCTGATGCCCCTCTTTGAGTTTTTCTCTTTCACTGAAAGTACTTTTCTGAATAAAACAAACTTATTACTTATAAAAAAAAATCTATCTTAAAAAAGTGATGTTACCATATATCGAACATATTATTGTCGAAAACGAAAACCTGATTGGTCTGGAAATTGTGCGAATTGTGTGAATATATCGAATTTGAAAACTATCTTCAGATTATTTTCCTTGTCAAAACGATTGCTGTGAAAAAGGTTATATAAAGACAGAAAATAATTTAAAGTGAAATTTTAGAGATACTAAGTAATTTTACGTTATTTCGAGGAATTTTATCAAATTTTAAGGGATTTTAAGATATTTTATGGGATATTAAGTAATTTTAAGGACTTTTAAGGGATTTTACGGAATTTCGTAAAATTTTAAATACTTGTAAGATATTTTTTGATATTTTATGGGATATTGAGTTATTTTAAGGACAAGGGATTTTACGAAATTTCACTGGATTGTCAGGAATTTTAAGTAATTTTAAGGGCTCTGGCCATATTTTGTGGAATTTTAAGTAATTTTTTAGTGAATTTTCGGGAATATTAAGATATTTAATGAGACTTCATGAAACTTTGAGTAATTTTAAGTAATTTTAAGGAATATCAAAGAATATCAAGTGCTTAGGTGTTAAGGAATTTTATGAAACTTATAAAGATTTCTGAAATTAGACAAGGAAATACAAGTTTTTAAATTTCAAGAAATAAAAATGCGCGCGCGGATCATAATTGCTAGTTATTGTTCAAAAATTTAGAAACAAGTTTCAAAAAATTAATAAAATATATACCTATCCTTTGAAAATAGAATAGTAATGCTTTCATCATTTGCTAAATTCCTCATTGAATAAGCTACAAAAAGATTCCTTAATTCTATAGAAAGTTTACGGTCTTCTTTTGGGTTTGACGGATGAGGTGTATATAATGTGCAAAATAAAAGAATTTTCCTTAGTCTAGAAATTTCGGTGGGTTTACAGAGTAACTTTTAACCACTATATTCTAGAAATTCCGACTTGTAAATTTCAGATTTTTGGATATAAAATATCCAGTTGTAGTTTCACATATATGATTTTTCGAATATTCTTGAATGTTTATCATAGAATGTGAGCAAATGTAAGTGAAAAACCTATTATTAATCAGGTTTTCCAAGTTTCTAAATGCCTTTGGTAATTTTCTCGTAACTTCCCTGAATTTTCAATGTTAAATCTTTTATTAATGGAATCCAGCATCTCTGGTTTTAATAACATGCCTATACGTATTCATAGTTAAGATCAACACATATCCCTATTAGTACTCGACCAATATTCAAATACGAATGAGTTCACTCTCATATTAAAATAAATTATAGAACCGTTATTAAATTCCCTGAGGGTGTACATGATTAAAACAATGATTATATCAAAGATCGTTGAAGTTTCTATCTGCGTTTCAATGATATTCGCTAACCTGCCGACTCGCCCACACGTAAAATGAATGTGCATAAATTTTCCTTCTCCTATATATATATATATGTTTACACAAGAGCGGTTCCGGAAGCGAGATCATACACCGAGCAAAATGAGAGAGGCGCGCATCTGCGCGCCCTTAAAAATGTCCGATTGTTTGCTCAGTCCGAAAAGGCGATGGGTTCGGCGATTTGTAGTGCTCCGCATATTGGCAAAGCTCATGAATTCACTAGTTCTCTGTATAGCAGTGTAGTTCACTACCCCACACTAAACTAACTCTCATATGCCTGTATATATGTGAGAATTGTAGAGCAAAACAGGGGCAGAATGAACCGTTGTCACAGGGAGTAGTCATACAGGTTGTGGGGGCAATAATAAAGCTCCAAAGAGAGAATATTCGCGATCGTCTTTTTCGGGATTTATGAGAACTTTCAGTTTATTCAGTTAAAAAAAGAACTGTCTTTTTCTAGACTGGAAAAATCTGGGTTATAAGTTGAATAATGTGAATGTTCAAATTTGATAACCCATGCAGAAAAAGTTTATTTTTGAGGTAGACTGTCCCGTGAAAATGAACTCCTATCTTGCTCCATGAAATGCACCAAAAACATGAAAATTCTCATGTATATAAGGGTATTTAATAAATTTTGCTCATGAAATTCCCGGATAATTCCTGCATTTTTCCCACTTGTAAATATAATGTCCCTCTTACGATATCGAGAAGCATCATTATACAATTCATCGAGTAATATACACTACTGTGCAGAAATTTAAGGAAATCCGGGACGACTGAAAATTCCCGAAAAATAAAATTCCCGTCACTGTAAAATTCCAGAATAAATAATTACCGAAACATAAAATTCCCGGCATTATAAAATTACCGACAGTATAAAATTTCCGACACTAGAAAATTCCTGAAATAAAAATTTCCCGACATTGACACATTCCCGATCGAATATTGAGGACAATATAAAATTCCCGATAATGGAAAATTCCCCAAAAAATTATTTTAATAAATAAATAATTTAAATAATAATTTTTAAATTATTCTGTATTTTTTAAATATTTTTCAATCATTTTTAGAGATCTTTTCGAGAATTTTCTAGTGTCGGGAATTTTCTAGTATCGGAAATTTTATACTGTCGGCAATTTTATAATGCCGGAAATTTTATGTTTCGGTAATTATTTATTCGGGAATTTTACAGTGTCGGAAATTTTATTTTTCGGAAATTTTCAATCGTCCCGGATTTCCTTAAATTTCTGCACAGTAGTGTATATTACTCGATTTGGAGAATATTCCAATATTCTCGAGAAGTTTAGAACTCTAGCTCGTTTAATAGGAGGTCTGGCATCAACTGGCAGGAGACGAAAGGTCTGTGGGAAAAGCGGAGGTCGATTCGACAAGGATAGCAACGAACACGTGTACAACCCCGTGACCAATTTAACCGGATACCATGGGTCTCCACGCTTCGTTTTTTCAACTTCGATTTTAACGTGGTCCAGGTCCGAGACAACCTGGTCCTGGAAGAATATTGTCAGCGTTAGTCGCATCCCTTGATCTCGCTTTATTGTTTACGGAAGATGACACCGAGAAAATTCTCCAGGTGCTGTGTCTAAGGGATTGGGATACACTTATATTAATTTACGGTCTATAAAATGCAGAAGCTTTAAAACGGAAAATGCGATTCCGAAGAAAAATTCTATCGATACGAACAAAGTGGATAAAAAGCGTAAAGGGAAACACTTTTTTATGCTGAAGGGGAAGATAAGCTCAAACTTAAAGCTTTAAAATATAAGACGAAAGAGTGTATTTGCTAAAAGGGTCACGGCAGTAAAATATTTTCATATTTATCCAAGAAAGCTTACTTTATCCCTTTTATATTCTTTCAACATATCTACAGCGGATTATTAAGGTCGTATCAAAATATGTGCATGAAACTTTTTAAATTTATCTTTAGATTTTAAATTAAAGGAAAAAAAAAAGTTAGCAGAGCGTGGTTTCGATCCACGGACCTCTGGGTTATGGGCCCAGCACGCTTCCACTGCGCCACTCTGCTATATTGAATTTAATATCGCTTGGCAAAGTGTACGTCCATTTGCTAGCACAATTTTATAAATTCAGAATGATTAAAGTATACATTTTTTGAGCTAACTTAACAAAAAATCACAATTATTCTAATTATTTCTAATAATTTTATTAAGGGATTTTGACGCTTTTTCGTGGAATTTTAAAGGAATTCATGCAACTCTAAGAGGTTTTTAAGAATTCTAAGGGATTTTAGGGGATTTTAAATGTTGTGAAATTTTGAGGAATTTTAAGAGGTTTCTAAGAATTTTAAGAGCAAGGGCGGATCCAGAAACTGAATTTGGAGGGGGAGGGCGATTCGAAAAGTTATGAAGGGGCTAATTTATAATAGCTGTGTGCATGGTCAAAAACATGAGTTAAACTTACAATTCAAGAACCTTTGGGGGGGGGGCGATCGCTTCTATCGCCCCAGCGTGGATCTGCGCCTGTTTAAGAGATTTTAATGATTTTTAAAAGAATTCGTAAAATTTAAAAAGATTTCGAAGGTTATCATAAAATTTTATGGGTTTTCAAGAGATTTTTCTGATTTGTAAAAGATATTGTTGAATTTTTAAGGATTTCATGAAATTTTATCCAGGGATTTCAAAAGTTTTTCATGATTTTTAACAGATTTCATAGAATTTAAAAGGGTCTTGAAGGTTGGCCTAAAATTTTCATGTATTTCAAGAGATTTTCATGATTTTGAAAAGATTTTGTGGAATTTTTAAGGATTTCATGACATTTTATGAGATTTCTAATAATTTTAAGGGATTTTAAATGTTAAGGAATTTCAAGAGGTTCAGAATTATTAAAGTATACATTTGTTGAGCAAAAACAAAAAATCACAATTACACAATTAATCGCAATTACCTTCCAGAAGTAAATTGTATTTAAATTCTGCCTTTTAAGAATATTTCAATTTTTATATCAATGGAAGCTGTTATTTATAATATTCTGCTCAATTCTCACACACAGCTTGGAAATTTATTTCTTCCTTAAAATAAATGCTACACGGAACTGATGCTTCAAATTGTAAGGAAGTCTTCTTCTAAAACATATGGAAGACATCTTTCGCCTGTTATGTTGTTGAAGAGGCAAGAAGGAGTTATAAACGTGGCAAAGTTCGTCGTTGTGTAAAAATGTGTGTATGACATGACCTGCTTCTATTCTACGCTTAATCCCAGATTCGTAAATGCTTTTATTCTGAGGTAAGGCAAGCTTCTTATAATTAACGCTCACATCTTCGTTGACACCTAATGCAGAGAGAAATACCAGGGGAAATGACTCTCGTCCTATTTTATAAAATGCATAATCCAAAGCGATGGAAAAGTTATTTTCAAACTAAAAGTTTCGTCTCCACGATTTTATTTTTCTATAATGTATGAACTTTGCGAGAGAAATTCTCCCGCGTGGCCAATTTAATTATTATTTATTCGCAAAGTTTTCACGTATTGTGATTTACTCTGAATCGAAACAAATGTGTCTTACATTGAATCTGACACTAAAAAAAGTGAGTGTAAAATAAAAGTTGAAAGAGTTCAAAGTACTTATTATGTCAGGATGTCGTAAAACTCGTTTAAATTCCACGGAGTCTTAGATCAGATGCTCTTTTTGATGCTTCTTGTAACGAGGACAATATGATTTAGGTGTTTTTAATCAGAATCAATTGTTCTGAAAGATTAAACGGCCTACCGATGACTCACGAGCAAATTTCCCGGAGCTGCTGTAACGTTAATCAACGTCATATTGTACTATACTAAGCTCAATGCTCAGTGCTCTTCTGCACATGTTCGAGACCCCTTTACATGCAAATCTAGAATCCAGTGCCAAATCAAACGATGACACTGAATTAAAGATCAAGCTTTTATGACGACCAGCAGTAATAAGTCATCATCCTACAAACTACGAACTAAAGGGAAATTGTGCTGGCTGCAATCCAAAATTTCTAATGTGCCAGCTGTTATGGACCATATGGTAATACGACGAGAAATCTGTGCACCCACAATTCTCTGAAAATTTTTCTCGAGTCTAGATCCAGAAGGACCCTCGTAATTTCTCGGTTTGGGGAATAGTTTCCAGTTTCAGAGACAAATTTATGTGTCAGATGCATTAAGTACTTAAATTTGGAGAATTTGTAACGTAATTTTTGATCGATGAATTCCAAGGACACTAAAACTTCTGCAATCGGTACAAATGCCATATTTCAGAGAGTTCTAAACTGTAATTTAAAAAACTAGCAAACCAACACGCGCGCTTCTATTTGGTTTTACTTCTTACAACTTCAAGTCATTCGAAAGCCAATCAGGTTTGAAATTTTGAAAAGATTTTATAGAATTTTAAGGGATTTCAGGATATTTCGTGGAATTTTAAAGGAATTCAGGCAATTTTAAGAGGTTTTTAAGAATTCTAAGGGATTTTAAAGGATTTTAAATGTTGTGAAATTTTAAGGAATTTTAAGAGGTTTCTAAGAATTTTAATAGATTTCAACGATTTGTAGAATTTAAAAAGATTTCGAAGGTTGTCATAAAATTTTAAGCGATTTCAAAAGATTTTTACGATTTTTAAAAGATTTCGTAGATTTTAAAAGTGATTTGAAGATTGTAAAATTTTAAGGGATTTCAAGAGATTTTCATGATTTTGAAAAGATTTTGTGGAATTTTTAAGGATTTCATGAAATTTTATGAGATTTCTAATAATTTTAATGGATTTTAAATCTCAAGGAATTTCAAGAGGTTTCTGGGAATTTTTAGAGATTTTCACGAATTTTTTACATTGATTTCAAGAGATATATGATTTCGAAGATTTCTGTAGAATTTTAAGGTATTTCAAGAGGTATCGAGGAATTTTAAGTGTTTTTAACGAATTTTAAAGGGTTTCAAAGGTTTTCGTGAAAGTTTAAGGGACTGACAAACCAACATGCGCGCAATTATTTTGTTTTCCTTCTTACAACTTCAAGTCATTCAAAAGTCAATCAAATTTGCATTATTACGATTTTCATTTTAAATCGTCGTTTGAACAACAAAATTTCAATTAATTTAACTTTAAAACGTATATATGTTGTATCCTGAAGCAATAATTCACATAATTATCCGTTAAATTTCAAATGTGTCATTCTTTCGCTAATTAATCATGTACAATGAAAAACTTACAATCAACTATTAATTAACATTTATCATTGTTGGTCATTTAAATAGAAAATGAATCTACTTCTATAATTTATATTATAATTCTAAATTCTAACCCATTATTATTTCAGTGAACGTCAAGCTACTCTAATTCAGTGCATCGCTCATATAATTTTGACCAACTGAAATTGTCGAGGTAATTAGTCAAGCATATTTCAAAGCAAGCACACAAAGCACTAGTTATTATTAATAAAATATTTTAGTTAATGATAGTTGAGGACCGATCGCAACACCGATTATTATAGGATCAGCTAAACCAAACAAGTCAATAGAATGAAAGTATAATGAGTAACTATATTAAGGCCTTCTTTAAAAACAAATAAAACCTATATTTTACAGCAATAATAAAATAGAAATTCTTAAAAATTGTGATAAATAATGAAAATCAGTTTTTTTTTAAAATTAAGTTCGTCACAAAACATCTGCCTTTGCGTTCGTATAATCTAACCACTCTAACCACTTATGGGTATTTAATGGGTTTTTTGTGCGATAATGATCTGGAAATTGGAAATGGCTAAGTAGAGGTCGTTTAGATTTTTGAAAAAGATAGTATTGAGTGGAAAATATGAAGATAATGGAAGTTCGAAAAATGTATATTATGTCTTTTGCTATACAGATAGAATGAATATACAACAAGAACAAAATGAAAAGTTTATTTGAGTACCCTAGCGAAAGCTTCGGATTGAAATTCATTCTGAACCAATCCGAAATTTTCCGAATCATTCCGGAATTTGTATCCGAACCAAACAGTTTTATTCCAATCTAATCCGAAGGAAATTTTCAATCCGAATTAATCCGAGGGCCATTCAAAGTCAATCCGAATTAATCAAAATTAATACGAACTTTAAATCCAAATAAATCCGGGCAATCCGAATCAATCCAAACTTTCAATCCAAATGAATCCGGTCAATTCGGTCAATCAGAACTTTCAATCCGAATGGATCCGACTGAGTCCGGTCTATCCGAATCAATCCGAATGATTCCGAAAAATTCGGTCAAATGTGGATTGATTCGGATTGACCGGATTTATTCTAACTGAAAGTTTGGATTAATTCGGATTGACTGGATTCATTCGGATTGATTTTGAATGGGTCTCGGATTAATTCGAATTGAAACCTTCTTTCGGATTAGATCGGAATGAAACTATTTGGTTCGGATACAAATTCCGGAATGACTCGGAAAATTTCGAATTGGTTCAGAATGAATTTCAATCCGAAACTTTTGCTAGGGTAAGAATATGAGAAAAAGACAAATCTAATATATACAATTTGTCAATTTTTAATTTCGAGGGATTAGATATTCAAATTCCAATAGAAGAATAATATATGATTAGAATTTGTAATTGATAAGGGACAGATTTGTAAAGTTAAAAGGGGGACATTTCGGGGGTTGCAATGAGCCACACAGAACAGGCATTTAAGTCGCAGCTGGTGCCAACCTTGACGAAACAAAATCTGTCAGTCATTCAGCTGGGACTGGGATGCAACTTAAGCTAAAGAAAACAAACAGAAAAGTGAAAGATAAAAATAATAAAAATAGAGATTTTACACCAAAGGTGACACCTAATTCTAAAATCACTAGCATTTTATTATTAGCTGATTTTAAGGAATTTACAGCCATTTGAAAGTAATTAGAAATTTTTTTTAAGTACATAAAGGGATTTTAAATGATATTAAAGAATTTTAAATGATTTTCAAGAGATTTTAAGTGATTTAAAAAAATTTAAAGCAATTTTAACAGATATCAAGTGAACTTAAAAAATTTTTAAAGAATTTCAAAAGAATTCGGATGACTTTCAAGATTTTCAACTAATTAAAAAATTTTGTTAAGTACATATTTGAGTGATTTTAAATGATATTAAAGGATTTTGAAGAATTTAAAAAGAACTCCAAAGTATTTAAGGATTTTCAAGAACTTTCACAAAATTCTAAAAATTTCAAGACGTTTTATTTTACCTTATTTTATTTGAGAACAGTGCAGTTAAAAGATTTCAAGAGATTTTAGGGAATATGAAGAGATTTGAAGTCATTTCAGGGAATTTGAAGAGATTTCAAGTGATTTTAGGAAATTTAAAGGGATTTTAAGGAATTAAAAAAAATTCAATATTTTCAATTAATTTAAAAATATTTGTAAATATTTAAAGGGATTTTTAATGATATTAAATTTTTTTAAAGAATTTAAAAAGAATATCAATAAATTTAATGATTTTCAAGTAGTTTCTAACATAATTTACGTGATTCCTTGTAAATAGGGCTACACGGAGAAAAGAAAATGGCTGAATTTACCATTTAAAATAGTCAACATGCGCTCTGAACGCATTTTTCCTGGAA
>JAUESH010000039.1:9337248-9350862 GCA_032275165.1 Synergus magnus
ACCTAACCCAAAAAAAGTTATGGGTTTTTCAAAAAAATGGCTTTTTTCTTTTTCAAATGGCCGTAACTTTTTCAAAAGTTGACTTATCAGGATTTTTTTCAAAATTGTTGTTTTTAAATGCACTTTTCAGAAAAAAATTATAAAAATTATGTAGATCCATTTTCAACGTTTTTTTTTAATTTTCGGAAAAAAACGGAAATTCCGAGATGATTGTCATTTTTAATTTTCTTTCTTTCTTTCTTTCTTTCTTTCTTTTTTTTTTTTTTTTTTTATAAAAAACTGACGTTTTCCGCAAATTCTCTGAAATTTTCAGTGAGATTTTTTCATTTTCTATTTTTCTTTTTTAATTGAAAAAAAAATTTTAACTCAGCTTATTTTTCATAACCCTACTCTGAAAATTCTTTAGAATGTACATACAATCTTCAAATTTGGAAAAAAAAAATAATAATAATAATTAAAAATGGTAGTCATCGGAAAAATTTTAATTTTTTTCGAGAAAGTCAAAAAAAAATAGAAGATAGCCCTGAATAATTTTTTTGTGTTTTTTTTCGGTCGGGAATTTTCCATTGTCGGAAATTTTACAGTGTCGGCAATTTTATATTGTTGTCAATTTTCGGTCGGGAATTTTCCAGTGTCGGCAATTTTATATTGTTGTCAATTTTCGGTCGGGAATTTTCCAGTGTCGGGAAATTTTAATTTCGGGAATTTTATAAACTGTCGGGAATTTTCTAGTATCGGGAATTTTATATTCTCGGCAATTTTATAATTCCGGGAATTTTATTTTCGGTAATTATTTATTCGGGAATTTTATTTTTCGGGAATTTTCAGTCGTCCCAAAAAACAGTTTGCAATTTTTCGCTTTATTGTGTTACAGAATATTTAGAATGAAAGTCATGAATTAAAATCAATAAATTTGCGCTTTGCAAAATCGATCTGGAAAATTGAAAACCTCGACTAGAAAAACCGGAAAATGACCAGGAATTTGAAATCGTTCGCCAAATCGCCACCCAAATACTATATTAATTCTTTGAAACCAAGAAAAAACGATAAATGCCAGTGAATTTATTTGATGAAATAGGGGGTTACTGCAGAATCACTTGAAAAAGTTTGCCTTACTTTTGAATAATTTTTAATGAGGCCTTTTGTAATTATTGATTCAACGAGAGCATTTTTGCTGATATGCCCTTTGGCAGTAAAATTTTGCTGACCCCCCACCTACAGACTCTTGGGGGTAGTAATAGAGTGACTCGAACTTCCCTTAGTTCGGACGTACCAGGGATGACTCGAGACTTTGCGCAAGTTACAAAAGGGAAATTCAGAACCGCAAACTAAATGGTGAATCGATAGAAACGCAGCAGAAGATTGCGATAGATAGACAACGAAGATAGTAAACGAGCTGGGGAGGCGCTGTATTTAATCGCAGACATATCGCTTCTCTATCGGTATAAGTACGGTTGGCAACCATTTCCGATCAGCGACTACCATTATAATACTTCACCCGTTTCTTCGAGTCACTTTCGCAGATTCCTCAGTTCGCAATCTCATTAAAACAAAAAAATATTCAAGTCTTTCATACTTTTCAATCTCAAAAGCACTGGTTTCGTTTCCTTTCAATGTTGTTTTAGTCCCTTTAAAATGTATTCAAGTGGAATTTTAAATGAAATTTTTACTTTTAGCTTTGAATACCACAGCGGGTAATATTCGATCTACTTTTTAGGTCATTATTTTTATCATTTTTACACGTACACTGAGAAAAAAAAGTATTTGAATCACGTAAACGATTCCTTTGGTTCAAAGAAATGAAGTCAAAGAAATGCATTTCTTTGGATCCAAGATTTTTTTTTTCTCAGTGTATGGTAAACCCGTGCAGAAATTTTCATGGGGTTCTGCTGGGGTCCTGGCCAGTTTTCCCTAGTTCTAATGTGGTCCATATCTGGAAAACTGGTCAATACCCCATCAAGATTAAAAAATATTCTGGATTTATTACTTGCAATATTTGATTGCTTAACTAGTTAATTTTCTGAAAACATTTTAAATGATATTAAAGAATTTAAAAAAATTTTCCAAAGATTTCAAATGATTTTAAGGAATTTAAAGGGATTTCAAGAAATTTCAAGTGATTCTAAGGAATTTAAAAGGATTTTAAGAAATTTTACGAGATTTCAAAGATACCAAGATTTTCTAAAGGTTTTCAAGAGAATTTAAAGCGATTTAAATACATTTTAAAGTGAGTTTAAAGAATTTTTAGAGAATTTAAAACGAATTCAGGGGAGTTTCAAGATTTTAAAGTAATTTAGCAATTTTTTTGTTTTTCAAGGGATTTTAAATAATATTAAAGAATTTTAAAAGGTTTTCAAAAGATTTCATGTGATTTTACAGAATTTAAGGGGGCTTCAAAGTCTTTAAAATCGATTGGCAGCTCTACTGACATCGATTCTAAAGTACAGGCGACGAATAGATATCCAAAATAGGTCAAGAGAAAAATGTGGCTTCAGATTTCGAGATTGCAAGAACGAGAATCTGTATTCGATATAATCTCCTACCTCTTTTTTTATATTAGGATTTTTTTAGAAAATTACCTATTTAAGTAATCAAATATTACAAATAATTAATCCAAAATAGTTTCTTAATTTTGATGGGGTATTGACCAGTTTTCCCTACGTGGGGTATTTACCAATTACAGCGTGACGCGCCTTGTGGGGTCTTTGCCAGTTTTCCAGATCAGAATAATACAAGAACTAAGGTAAACTGTCCAGGACCCGACCAGAACCCCATCAAAATTTCTACATGGATAATTTTGTACGAATAAAAAAAAAGAAGTTTCTTTGATGTTTCGCTTGTTTAAAGGAGAGAACTGTCCAGGACCCGACCAGAACCCCATCAAAATTTCTACATGGATAATTTTGTACGAATAAAAAAAAAGAAGTTTCTTTGATGTTTCGCTTGTTTAAAGGAGAGAATGAGCAAAGTGTTTGATCGATTTCGATAAAAATTCACTTTACGTACGATATCCTCCAGTGCGTGGAGTAAGTACATAACATCAAAGTAAATTGAAACGCAGGCAAATAACCAGCTAAGAGCCACTTAGGGATTTCTCCTTGCGATCGTTTCCACTTTTCTTACGGTTTGCGAGAAATTTGTTGTATAAAGATATAATATATCGTAAGATCTAAACGAGGAAAGCCAAAATAAATATAGTTATTGAGATTAACGAGAGAGAGAACAAAAAAAAGATGTTAACCTGTAATACAGAATTAAAAACCTAATTATATTTTCAAATTACAAGGTTGTATAAATTACCGCCAATTTCGTATAATTTCAACATATTTTAATCGACACAAAATCATGTCACATATAAGTTTCCTCGAAGCCTCGAAGCGACCCCGATACTTCTTTTCCTTTCGAACGATTTGGCTGCGTTATTTGCAAAATTTAAGTCCAAGATCATTAGCCATTATCGTCAGGGGAGACACCATTACAGACAGTGGTGTACCTTAAGGGATCTGGCAAGGTTCCAGGGCGCACGCGTAAAATACTTTGGTAGATACCGCTAGGCACATTAGCCGCGAATGTAGAATTTATAACATTTTTAAAAATTTACTGCTAATTACCGACAGAATCTGTATAAGGGTCAACGAGAATTACGTGCCAATGATGGCATTCAATAGATAAAACGTTTATTCTAAAAGCCTAGTGAACACCTCGAGCTATTGATTGAACGCGCAGGGTGATTGGTAATTTAACGGAAAAACATAACAGTTCTAAAACTACATGTATATAACGGCAAACATGGCCAATGGCGGATATCTAAGCTTCACGTGGCTTCCAGCTATAATAACTAACGAGTATGTTAGAGTTCCCCACCTTTCATCGTACGCTGCCTAATTTATTCATGAAACAAGCTGGAAATTATGTTAAGATAGGAGAACGAGATTTTTTCTATTCGATATACTCTTTTACTAGACTACATTAAGGGCACATTCCTGCCATAGAAAAATTACACCTGCTATTACACCAAAAAATTTGTTCTTAATCACTTTCAATCAGGGGCGTTTTATCTTTTTCGGTAGTAGACCGAGTCGAATTAACTCACTTAAGCCTGAGAAAAATTTCTGTTATATTTCAAGTAAGCAAGTTTAAGAAACTGTTTTATAATTAGCTACAGAATAAATCCTTGTCGCAAGGAGTTAATAATTAAAGCAAAAAAAAATTCAACGATTTTAAATTAACATTTCTTATTTTGAATGTTGCGACATTTAATCCCTATAGCGAGATTTTCGAGACATTTCGTTACACCACTTTTTTAAGATAGGATTTTATATTTATATTATATAATATTTAATGTTTTATAATATATTTATATTAAATATTTAATATTTCACATTAAAAGAATGTTATTTTTAAATCATCGATGTTTTTTTTCGATGCATCGATGTTTCTTAAAAATGACTCGATATATCGGAAAATCGATGGTTTCTTTCGCTGCTACATCGATGTCAAACATCGATGTTTTTTATTCGATGTTGCAACACTAGCCAGAACCCCATTTTAAAATAAATAAGCCAATTTTTGTACAGGTAATCTCAAAAATAGGCCCGTATTGAATGATGCAGAAATTTTAGAGGTCGATTTCTATTATGGGAAAACAGGATTGGCTGAATTGGACATTGATGGTTGAGTGCATAGATATTTTAATTAATTTTCAATTGTCCCGCCCGTTCCTCGTTGGCAATGTCTAGGGCGAGGGTCTTCCGAGCGAAGCCCGAGCTATCCTCACCATTATCTATGGCGAGGATCGTGGATCGAACGAGTTTTACTGAAAGATAACAGGAAGCGGCCGAGCGATTTATCGAGCAAGAACGTCTTCCTTCGGCTCCGTAACATATTATTTCAGCCTCATGAGAGATGTTTACCAAAGCGGGGTTCCACTGCGATATACCTGCTACATCTCAACAGGTCGTTCGAATAAAGCGTAGGAGGCGGGGGTGCTAAGCAAGGGCTACATTTTTCAGTGCAGGCGCCTCATAGTGGAAATGTATGGCATCGAATTCAGAAAGTCACTTCTTGACTCCTGATTTACATTTTTCTAGTGTCTGCACGCTTGGGATCGAGAGTTCAGATTTAAAGGCACTCCAACAAATTATGCTGAGAGTTAAAAGAAAGGACACACTGTGAACATTCGAAAGCTTTGTACTTCATAAAATGTTGACATTGAAATCTAATTTACATCAAGTTTCTATTTTTTTCCTTGTTTTGAACAAGAGTAAAGGAATAAGCTTGGTAAATAGGTATAGAAGTGTTTACTTTTTTCTCGTTTGTTAATTGTTTTGATATCAAACTTTTCTGAGAATGATAAGCAGTCCTGGTCTTTACATCTTTAAAAGTATGTATATGTTTTGAGCGGTTTTCTGAAATAGACGGTTTGTTTTTCTATTATTATTCACTGTTGCTTTCCAACTTACAATTAAATAATAAGGTTGTTTTATATGATTGATCCTTGAAAATGTCGTGCATCAATAAATTCGAGAGAGACATCTCATTATGTTATGTCAGAGATGCTACATAATGTTGCAACCATTTAATTTCGCAGATTGTGATCTCGAAAGATTATTTCAATATCTTCCTCACGTTTTGTGCAACTCGTCACTCTTTCAACTGACAGAAATAACAATGGCGAGACATCAGCGAGGGAAGACTCTTTTGGTCTTCCTTTCTGGATGCACACGATTACGTGACTTAATTACGTAACCGACAAAGTGAGTCCATTTTTTGGTACTCGTTATACGCGGCTCGTCTCCAGCAGCGTTTCAATCTAACACGTCGATGCCTCGTAAACTTCGTAATTTAATATTAGGTAAAACTCAGCATGAAAGAGGGACGAATCCGAGAAATGCACCCCGGGGCGCCCCACTTGACTTTTCGGCAGCTATCACGAAGCCATTCGTCGATTTTCGGCCTTTCGAAAAAACCACATGCGTTTACCAACACGCCAAATTTCAGATTACACAGTTGTCTTCTTTTAAAAATACATAGACAAGACGTCTGTATTTAATAAGGTGCTAATAAAAATTAGATTTACCTGTTCATTTTAAAAGAAAAATACAAAAAGAAAATAGCAGATAGGGATCTTTCGGGAGGCGCATGAATATTCCCCGAATTTCATTTGTCATAATTCCCATTTGACCGAATTTCATATTCTCGAATCAACATTTGTTCTAATTTCTGTATATCCGAATGATTATTTAGCCTAAATATCATTTACTCTAATTTTTATTCCCTCTAATTTCTATTCGTCAGAATCATTATTTAACCAAATTTCTATTTTCCCGAATATCCATTTTCTCTAATTTATATTTTCCCGAATAAAAATTTGCTATAATTTATATGTAACCGATTTATCATTTAACCACATTTCTATTTTATCGAATTAACGTTCTGCATAACTTCTTTTCGCCCGAATGGTAATTTTTCCTAATTTCCATTAGCCAGAATTTTCGAAAGCGAGAAAAATGCTATTCATGGGGTTGTTTCTAAAAATGTATGATACCAATATGTAATAGTAAATTTCTTATAAATGATAATTTTCATTTAAATTGGAAATCTAGCTAACAAGTATGTTTATAATTTAATTATCACAATGTTTAAATCATCTTCTTCATTATACATTTTATACTGAAGTGCATACAAAACGATGTAAATTGAACGAACTCTTAAGACAGTTTGTTATATAGTTTTTAGAGAGAACGAAATTAGACATTTTAAATAAATGCTTCAGTAAAGATAAATGACTTCGTTTAAGGTATAACGTTGAAGAGGTTCCTCTAAATTTATAATTTATTCCATTTCTTCTTTTTGTGTTACAGGTGAGTCAACAGATGCGTAATTTCCTCTACACACTCAACGTGAGTAATATATAGCCTTTTTTCACTTTACTAAGCATTTTTACTATTAATAATTGAGTGGCTGAAAGTAACAAGTGGATACAAATATTTCGTTTGTAAAAGTGGGATAAAAATTGTTCAGAGTAAAAATGGGACAAAATAAATTCTCAAAACAAAAGCGGTACGCCAAAATGACCGCTGATTGGTTTTCCCTGTTCCGTTTTGCTCTGAGAATTCATTTTGTCTCATTTTTACTCTGAAGAAATTTTTATCCCACTTTTACAAAAAGAGTATTTTTATCCACTTTTTACTTTCAGTCGTTCAATTAAATAATTAAAAACTACTAATTCATTTAGTAAAGGTAATATTAACTTCTTACTAATTCAGATACAGAGGATCAATACTAGTAATTTTTCGCAGCCTTTATTTAAGAATCAATCAACTCTTACATCAGTCCTATTATTATAGGAACCTATTTAACTTCTCTATTATTTCGTAGCACACTTTTTTAAATGGTTGTGTACAGTATAAAAACGGTAAATATTCCAAGTTATCTAAAGCTGACAGAAGTTAGGTGGTTCCATATCGTAAAGTATACTAATTTGTAATAACTAAGTAAACTAAAAAACAGAACATCAGAGATTAGGAGGCGTTTGAAGCTTACGTTGAGGTCGTTCGTTTTTTATTAAGAAATCCTAACGGACTTAGATGGAGACCCCATTCGATCAATCAATGTTTAAAAGGGTCAGCTTTTTTATCGTGACCCTTCCCACGTAAAAAACTTTAGCCAAGTATTGCGTGAAGCACGCTCGTGACTGGTTGAACGACCCGACCGAAAAGTCTCTCGTCTACTCGCCACATTTTTGTAGCATCCCCCGTCCGCGGCTCTTCATCTTCGCTCCTCGTGGCGTCGTATAGCACGTTGTGATCTCTGCATTAAACTGCGGGCTACGAGGTTAGCACGATTTATCGCTTTATGGAGTGCCGAACGCGAAGGCCTTGATGTAGCAGAGCTTATCATCCTATACTTGTACCATGTGCTGTACTTAATATACCTATACATGTATACAATATACGTATACATATGCATTATACAATATATATATTTCAGGTGCTGTTGGATATTTCGGCTCCAAATCACGACAAAATATTACTGTATAAGTTTGAGCCAAATTGGAGTATATTTAGTGCTTCCTCAACGGCGGCGTTAAATCTTTAATAGAGCATATCTCGGAAATTATTAAAGATAAATGATTTTAAATATAGGCCTCTGATGATTACGATGGATTCTATAAGTTCTTTAACTGATCTTTTTAGAGGTGCAATCAGAAATTTTGAATCTGCATTATTTCACAAGATATAAATTATTGAAAAAGAGTTTTTGCACGCGTGCCAAATAGCTCGAGATTTCTTCAATCGCTCGCCCTGTAAAATTTCACTTCTGCCTAGTAGGTCCCTTTTCTCGGATCGCGTCACATATATTTCTTACAACTTCAAGTCATTCAAAAGCCAATCACTCTATCTTAATCTGAATCAGCGGAATTTTGCTGATTCAAATTTAGAGAGCAAGTTTGAAAGAACAATGTATGCCAAATTTTAGAGACATTTCGTTACATCACTTTTTTAGAGAGGAATTTCAAGATGTCTCTAGGAATTTTGAGGGATTTTGACGATTTTTAAGTGATTTTTACGAAATTTAAAAGATTTTTAGGATTATTAAAAGATTTTGTGGAATTGTATGATATTTCTAATAATTTTAAGGGATTTCAAGAGACTTTTCTGGTTTTTAAAAGATTTTATGGAATTTTTAAGGACTTCATGGAATTTGATGAGATTTATAATAATTTTAATAGAGGTTTTAATAGTTATCGTAGAATCTTAAAGAATTTCAATAAGTTTCTGGCAATTTTAAGAGATTTTCACAAATTTTTAGGAATTTCAACGAATTTTAAGCGATATTGAAGGTTTTCTTGAAATTTTCAAGAGATTTCAAAAGGTTTCTGGAAGATTTAAGGGATTTTAAAACTTGTCGTGGAATTTCGAGGTATGTAAAGAGATTTCAAAAGATTTCTAAGAATTTTAAAGGATTTTCAGGAATTTAATCGGATTTCAAGAGATTTTATTGAGGAATTTCAAAAGATTTTTATGATCAACTTTAGACAATTTGCAATGACAAAGTTTAAAACCCGCTCGTGTTGTCAAAAGAAATCATTAATTCAAAGGTTGCAAAGTAATGTTCTTTTTCATATGTTTTTATTATTGAATGTAAATTAAACAGATAATATATATATTATACATGCACTTGATGCATAGTTTGCACTCGACACTCTACAGGTCTGCACTCTACATGGCTGTAAGTGGAGGGCAAAGATGTAGCGACCAGCAACTGGCGACCACGACTGGTTGTCGCGATACGCCCTTGAGGTTAAGTGGCGATCCGCAAACTTTTATAATTATTTCCTCGGAGGTGAGATAGTTAATGCGCGATTGAACGAGAGGTTCCTGTTACGACCTGAGCTGAGCTCTTTAGTGCCAGGCACAATTTGGCGTGCTCTACCTTTACTTCTTTTCTTTTTATTAACTCTCTTTGAGCGCACCACTGCCACCTTTAAATGAGACCACCTACCGCCGGGATTAGCACTGATACAAACTTCGGTTTAGTACTTCATTAAGCTCACCTCGCTGCAAAAAATATATGACTTAACATACTGAGCTTTATGTTTATGATGTATTTAAGACTTTTAAGAGCCTTAGTAAAGAACGAATGTTCATGAAAGATTTCCCAGTCTCCCGAAAGCTCCCGGAGTTCTTAAATCTTCAGGTTTTTCAAATTTTTTAAGTTCTAAATTTCGATGATTGTCAATTTCGGGACTTTTAAATTTCGGTAAATTTACGTGATCCCCTTTTAAATTTTTTTTTTTGAATCTCTTCACCTTCTTTAAAAATACGTATTTAAAATCTTCCGAAATTCGCTAAAATTGATTGAAATCTCTTAAAATCCTTTAAATTCTCTTGATTCCATTAAAATTTCTTAAAAATCCTTAAAATTTTTGAATTTGTTTTCTTTCTTTAAAAATTCCTGAAAATAACTTATAATCCTTGTAAGTATTTTGAAATTCCGTCAAATCTTTAGTAATTCTTTAACATCACTTGAAATTTCTATTCGAAATCTGTTAAAATTTGTAAAAATCCTTTAAATCGTTTTTAATGGCTTAAATTCCCTTGAAATTCCTTAAAATCACTTGAAATTTCTTGATATGTTATGAAATTTTTTGAAAACCATTCAATTCTTCTGCAATCACGTCAAAGCTCTGATGATGATTCTATCGTAAGAGGGACCTTATATTTAAAAGCGGGAAAAATACGGGAATTGTCAAGGAATTTCGTGGGCAAAATTTAGTAGATACCCTGTTAAATTAGTTTGTATAGTTTCGTAGTAAATGGTTTTTATAACATTTTAAACTCCTGCAGACTACTTTTCTGTGTTATTATTGGATATTAACAACTGTTACGTATTTCGACTTAAGATCTAAATAAGGAATGCAAATATCCTTGTTCGGGCTATGAGGTACCGTTCTTCAGTTTAAATTTAGGTTTGTTACGAAACATAACGTTTCAAGAAAAAGCATTATCACAAATATAACTGTAATTTAACTTATTGGTATAATTGGCCTAAACTAGTGTATTTAACACAATTTCGAAGAAAATCTGATCATTACATAATTTTGGGTAAATTTAAGAACATTCAGTTACATAATAATAGACCTCTTTAATTTGAGAATATCAATTAAATTCAAATTAAAGGAGATTCCAGTAAAATATTATCAAATATTTAAGCGACATATGTTTTCATGATTTATGCGTCCCATATTTTATGAATGGCAATCTCAAAATTTTCTAAATTCGAGATATTCAACTGAAAATCTGTGCATGCTGAAATGAAAACGTAAAAAAGTATTGATTATGCACGATTGCCAAAAGGTCTTCGATTTTCAGTCTACTTTGATTTCAAACTGCACCAAATATATACAATTTTGGCAAAGAATCCTTTCTAAACTACCCATATTTTTAAAATACAAAATAGACTCTTGAATAGTAGCCAAAACTTAATTTGTTAAGGTAGGCATAAGTTTATTTTTTTTTCCTCTTGTTCCTCACTCTTCCTCCCCTCTCTTCCTCCCTCAGCAAAAGTTGTGCACAGAACGTAAGTCACTGCATCACGTCCCTTAATTCTGAGTCTTGAGTTCCCCCCAGAAAATTATTTGCGAACGATTGAAAGTTTAATCACAGTGTAAAAGAAGGGGAATATTTTATATAAGAGAGATCTCTTCACTTTTGCTGACGCTATCGACTTACCCAAGCTTCTGATATTGGACGATAATGTCACTCTGAGCGATCTTATAAATTCTCGGTCAATTTAAAATCCGACACTTTGCCGTAACTCCATAACTTTCAGTACGCTCAGGCAATTTTTTATACTTACCAGCAATTTTCTCCACTTTACACGACCTATTTAACAATACTTTTATTTTCCCCCAGCTCGTCCATACTTTAACGAAAATAAAAATGTCTTCGTGTGTTGAATCCTACCGTAAATTTTCTCTAGCTAAATTGAACAATAGAGATAAAAAGTTGAAACTAAAATTAAATGGAAAGACATTCCGATATTGAGTAAAGAATCCACCAGATTTTACTATTTGCCTTTAATATTTAGGGAAATATACAGGGGCTTTTGCAATTTATGCGCACAATAGAGGCACTGATGAATTCAGTGAAAATCTACTTCTTTACATTACGTTTCTTTATTTTCATTACAGCAGTCCGTGTTCAATATCAATCTACTAAAACATTTATTAAATGGGTATAATTTGTAAATAAACTTCCGAAACGAGCACGCTTTTTTATTAAAATTAAAGACCTGGGGAATAAAAAGTACGTGAGAAACGTAGAAATGTGGGTAGTTTCAACTCTCTGTGTGCTAACCATTTGGATCACAGGTCACGCTAATCAATTTACAATTCGTGAGAGAAACTCTTTTTGGCCTTAAAAAATTGACTGATGACGTATGCGCACGCATTTCTGCGTGCGAAGCATATAAGCTTCCAATTCTGACAACTCTGGAATAATAGCCACTTCTTCTTGGCTCTGACGAATCGCTATTTTCGTAGAAAAGCACCTCTTATCGTTCGTGCTGAGAATCGTCGATTATATATGCTATTGAAACGCCGATCGTATACAATATTTGCAACGAAATCGCCAATCTTGACTTGTCCTTGCTCAAACCCACTGGGCATACTAATGTTTCTTATGTTTTATGTTTCTTTTCTCTCCTTATTTCCGGAGTAAATGCTATTCCCGCTCGATTTTCATAGTCTATATATTTATTGAGAAATCGAAAATCGATTCGATCACGCTTATATGAAATTGGAAATGTATGTCATCAGCATAATCAGCGTTATTTTTTATTTCGATCCATCCTTCGATGGGTTAAAAATTCACGCGCCATCCTCCCCCCGTGCAGAAATTTTGATGAGGTCCTGATGGAGTCCTGACCAGTTTTCCTTGGTTATAATGTGGTCCTGATCTGGAAAACAGGAAATGACCCCTCAAGGCGCGTCACACTCTGAAAAAAAATCCTATTATAAAAAAGAAGTAGTAGTTGTATCGAACCAAGTGTTTTTAATGAATTTTTAATGAATTTATATAACTCTTCAATACCCTGTTTCATTACCAACAATATCTCGATTTGATTCCATTATTTTAAATTTGAAATACCAATGTAAGTTTGTTATTAATGGTATATTACTATTATATCATTGCCCCATAAATGTCTAATTATATTAAAACATGTGTATTGAAAATACTAATCCCGACCAAGACCTCGTCAGAACCCCATTTTAAATTTTACCATCCCCAAAAAATTGTTAGGATAGAAACTTCAATCTATAACATTCATATTCAACAGATTTTCCAGACTTAAAAGTATCGATATCTATTTTAAAAGCAAAATAAAAACAGAACGTTGTCACTGATTGATTTTACGATTCACTTCCTCTGTATCTGAATTGAAAATACCATCGGGCGGAGGATACACGTATCGAGTTGATCGCATATATAACGTCCAAAAAAGGACAGGTTGCTTAGGCGAATTTAATGTTATGCGTTGCGTGACGTTTAAGTTAGAGAGACAATATTCAGGACCATTATTCGTCCAACCGCAGTTGTCGGTTTATCGGAGACTAGCGACTAATCGATGTCACGTAGTTTGCGGTAATTCGCATACCGCGTATGTGACTCATGCTATAAGTGGTATTCGCTATTCACTATATTTCCTCAAGTACACTGAATGTCTTTACCCTAATGTCACCAAATGCAGTTTTGCTTGAGTATAAGCTTCAACAGAATTTACATCTTCTGCCAACAATTTGCATGCGTATAATTATGCACGTATTTAATTCTAATATATATACTATATTATCTATTATGCATCGTTTCATTAAGTAGGTTAACCATACATTTTCACAATAGGCACAGTAAAAAGTAGAAAAAGGTGCAGAAAGGTCACATACACTCTCGAAGAAGCAGTGCCGGCCTTTGGGGCTCGTGCAAAAATTTTGATGGGGTCCTGAACAGTTTTCTCTACACGGAGAGAAAAGATATGGTTGAGCCAACCATAAAAATGGAAAAATATGGGGCAACCATATCTATAGTTGCTGCAACCATAGTTGTGGGT
>JAUESH010000039.1:9350962-9402442 GCA_032275165.1 Synergus magnus
AAAAAAATTTGAAAAAATTCTGAAAAATGTTTTCGATAGGGTAGAAAAAGATAAAAAAAAGTTTCAGCCAAATCGAAGGGGGTCGGGGTCAAAAGTGATCGATTTGGCATGGAATGTCCCATATGTATAATTAATAAATATATACATATATATTATTGGATGTGGGATTTTAGAACAGAACGAGAGGCCAATGTGTCAAATGCAAACACGCTGACGTTTGACAAGAGAAGGTTGAGTAACGATGCTTTCATCTGGAAAGCTCGTCACGTGTTAATTAATTTTGATGCTTTCAGTTGAGCGGCGAAGCCTTGTTTGTCATGGATCATCGTTTCGATGGTAAAAGTGTAAAACAACCTGCGCTGTTTGTTAATCGTAAAATTCCGTGCCATACGAATTCAAGGGACATAGGAAAACAATGGCAGCGAATTCCACGGTTGAGTGGTTCAAAACAATCAACGACGCAAAAAACGCAAATAGCCGCATTCTCGGGTCTTTATCTTGAGCAAATTGATTTATCTTTGTCGGCAAAAATATGGTCTTAACTTGTGGATTACTTGAGTTTACGTAGTTTGATATACATATAATTTTAATGGTTTGATTCATCTTTTAATTGCAGTTACGCACTATTATGTTTTGCAGGCAAGCAAGATATAATCTCCATAATATGAATTATAATAATGATAACGAGAATTGAGTCATGAGTTGATGGAATAATTCAGTTGTTGATTCACTTAGTCATAATTCATCACGAAGAATAAAAGAGTTTAAAAAATAGCAATAAGAATATAAGGTGGAGATGGAATAGCAATTTGCGTTCTCTCTTTGTTGGAGGAATACAAAAAGCAGACAAAAGGTCTAGAAGACGATTCTGTTGACTGAAACACCCTCAAACAGCCCGTATAGGTGCATACACGACATATATAGTATAATGCATCTACACAGTTATACACTAACATCAGAAGGGTCACTACCTGGCAGGGAAAGACACGCGCTCATGAGGATACGCACCTACGGGCACACTGGCACACAGAACTTGGTCTGGGACTGGAACCAAGAACCGCAACATCGGTACCGGGATGGCGACGGCGATGGCGGTCTAGCCATACGGTGTGCTCCGTGTGCTCCTCTCGTCGTGAGTTTATCCAAGATTTATCGGCCTCCCGTGGTACCGAACCGTGCTGAAAACGCTGTGTATACACGGTGCTCCGGATAACGAGGCGCTACCGCGCCGTTATAGATGCCTGGAGTCATTTATTAGGAGAATTTATCTTTCCGCGTGTCGAACAAAGAAGGGGACCGGTATCGTAGAAAACTCCATGCATCGAGTCCATGCAAGGGAGGTTACCAGACGCAAGGACAAAAATCTAGTCGAGCTAGGTCTTAAGTTTACGGCATAGTTCTCGCAATTAGTGGCTCTATCGGTGAACGTTGAACGCAATGTGGACGCTCGAGATACCTATATCGATAGCCAAGACTTATCCAGACTTTTTCCATTTTATCAGGATACGCTGGGAAAAAGGGTGTTTTATGGGTTCGATGATAAGAGTCGCCTCATATACTTGGATGAGTTAATACAGATTCACAAGATAAGATGCTGGTATTGTTTTTCCTAGAAAAATAGTCGTGGTTATGTTCAACATGTTGTTTGTGTGGGCACTGGACTTTTTTTTATTGCTCCTGGTAAGATGGAGAGACTAGAATACATCTTAAGCGGATCCAGTTAGCAGATTTAGGAAATATGTATCTGATGCTGCATCTAGAAAATATCATTTTTAACTAATGGTCACCTTATCTTCCAATTATAATGAGTCCGTAACATAAAGGATATGAAAACGGTTTACCAAAATAAGATAAAATGAAGATAAAAGCGAGCATAAAAGTTTCTTAGTTAAATATTATACCAGGTTTTGATTAGGTTCTTATTATAAAGAAGAAACTATAAAGTATGTAGATAAACTCCTCCAGGGATATCGAATTTTAAAAGTAGTTTCAATTCATTCTCTTCGGGGAGACTTGTTAACTTGTTAGAATGTTACTTTATTTCGTAAAATATGCAAAATTATGCCCGGTGTAAAGTGTAACGAATAGATAACCTTCGAAAGATGGAGCGGAGAAGATAAAGTCAGCTAACATGAGATTTAAATTCACAGTAACATGACAATGTATTTCAATTTTGTTTTACCAAGTTCTAACACTATGCAGTGAGAATTAAGTTCATGTTTTCGGCTCTAGTGAAATTACAGGATTCTGCCACTGCCATTAAATTCAAATGAGTTAGGCTAACTTCCTGCGAGCCTTATCATCGAATTTCCGTCACTTTACAACTTTTCATAATTTTAAGTGGATTGACGGATGGTATTTTTTTTCGAACGTTAGTCTAAATCCGAAAATTAATTCATACCACTGTATCATTATAACTGTCCATATAATTACACCCATCAAGATATGCCAGTTAAATTACGAATGGAACATTCATTTCTTTGATCCTAATTATAGCCTTCGTAATTTATTTTAATATTAACAAAATTTTGAGTAAACATAAATGAGATAATATATGAATACATAATCAGGGTGGCGACTTGACTTATAATACATAAGATTTAACTTGGTCAAATGAAAA
The DNA here is from genome assembly GCA_032275165.1 of Synergus magnus. Taxonomy (NCBI): domain Eukaryota; kingdom Metazoa; phylum Arthropoda; class Insecta; order Hymenoptera; family Cynipidae; genus Synergus; species Synergus magnus. Next base: position 9,353,583 of record JAUESH010000039.1, read on the forward strand.
AGGTGGATAGGTGATAAATTCTAAAAATAGGTGAAATAGCTGTGAAGAAATATTTGCTTGATCTGCTAAAGTCAATGTTTAACAATAAAAAAGATTACTTGCCACAAGTAAATATTTCATGGAATTTTATGACATTTATAATAATTTTAAGGGATTTTAAGAGATTTTTTTGATTTTTAAAAGATTTTGCAGAATCTTGTAGGATTTCATGGAATTTGATGAGATTTCTAGTTATTTTAAGGGATTTTAAATGTTAATGAATTTCAAGTCTAGGAATTTTTAGAGATTTTTCACGAATTTTAAGGGATGTCGAAGGTTTTCATGAAATATTCTTACAATTTCAAGTCATTCCAAAGCCTGACAACAACAATTTTTGCGAGATTTTCGAGACATTTTGTTACACCACTTTTTTTTAGAGAGGATAGGAACGGTGGAACTTCTTTAAAATCACAAAAAAATTGTGAGGAAACAAAACCTTAAAAACATTTAATTTTGGAATGAACCACCCACGTCGGCTTCGATAATGGCTGTAAACTTTTTTTCCAAAACGACCTCCAAACTTTCTTCTGCTCAGTCGTAATCGCTTTTCAATTACAGAGGAACGAATGCAAATAATCAAAGTCCTCATTCCCGAACCGCACGAGTCGATCAGTCTGAAAAATATATGGCTTTGATTCCACCTTACTCATCAACGAATTAAACCTACAGCAATGCTTGGGGTCAATTTTAGCCAAATAAATCAGGCTGAATGAAATCGGCATCATTTCGTTGTTCAGATACTTTTTTGACAACTGCAGGTAGAAGAAATCTACAGTGTGCAATTAATCGTGCAGACGCCTAAAGCCTATTCGTAAAAGGTGTGGGTTCGGGGAACTTTGTTAGCGAGCTATAGTGACAAAAAATAGCTCGGGCTTCCTGGGGTTAAGAGAAAAAAGCCTTTTGAAAGAAAGACTTTGTACGAATGCATAAATAGAGAATTTAGAGATAAATATCTTTGAAGGAGCTAGACGTTGAAAAATCATTGACAAATTCTAGTCTCCAGTTCATAGAAAATCCCACAAGGCAAAGGAGAATTATAAATGCGGCTTCATACATTTTTCACAGATTGGATTAAGTTTCAGAGAATTTAATATGAGGATAACAAGTTTGGTAATTATTTAGAGACGTTCGGTAATCGATTTTTCTTTCAGTCAAATTTGTAGGTATTTTTTGCCACTGAATAAAAAATGTTATTATGAAAAATATTTCCGGATTCTTTAGTGTGATATTTTTTAAACTAAAATTTTTTATTTTCTAATAGAAATTGTTCCGACAGTTTTCGAAAAAGCACGAAAAATTCTATCAGAATAGGAAAAAAAAAAGATAAATATCTATTTTATAAATTATAAATCTATCTATGTTACCTGTATTATCCATCTATAAATGTCTATATCAATAGTTTGTAAAGTATTACACTTTAAAGAAATATGTAGTTCATTTTTTGATAATACACACGTTATCAGTTTTCGAAATTCAAATGCTAATCATTCTAAATGATATGATAGGAAACTACACGCGCGCGTAGTGCGCGTTTGGCTATATTAGGAATATTTAATTTTCAACAATCTTAGCATAATTAAACTTTAAAGGATTTTAAACATATAACTATTTAAAGTAGAAGAAAAGTTAAACGATTCTTAAATGAAACTTAATTTTTATGGTTGTAAATTGTAATAAATTATAACATTGTCATTTTGAGTTTCATTAAAAAAAATGTTAAATGTTTTAATTTTTAGTTTTAGAATCTTAGAACTCAGAAGGGTTCTGATTGAATGATTTAATTTATAGTGTAATTTAAATACCTAAAATGAAACATTTTTTAGGTTTGAAAGTGTGAAACGGGAAGTGACAAAATAACCACTTTGAAATATTTTGAACTTGCATTAAAAATGATTGTGTCGTAGAAAACAAGAAGTAAAACGCGCGCGACTAATTTTGCTCGTAATAAAAAAAATTTTGAATCGAATAATCTCAGCGAAGAAATGAAGTAGGAAGAGTTTTTGGTTTGGGAGTAGGACAAAGGTTGATAAGATCGAATCAGTGGTGGGTACTCGGCATGGGTACGAATCAGGTATGTTTTTTCTGTCAAACAAAGAATAATCGTGAAGCAGAAGTTGGACTGCTGCGACAAAAATGTGTTCTCTCTCGTAGTGAAAAGGGTCTGTCTTTTCATAGGGAGCATTTGAATTGGACTACGAAAGGGCGACGTCCTTGTCTTTTCCTGTCGTCTTTCTTTGCGCACAGGTATCCTCTAATTTTCTCTGGAAGACAGGAACTCACCGCCATATACTCAACCGTTAAATCGACATGCCCAGTGTTAGTTGCGCCAAAGGACTTTGTCGATTGTCGTATACGCTTGATTCGCTCGCGCAGCATCCCTCCGCCAGGAGAAAAATCTCAAATGGAAATAGAATTCTCAGGATATCGAATGACAATTTATTTCGAATGATCCGTGTATCTGTATTGTATGGCTCGATGGTTTCACTGTTCCCAGATGTTATCGGCAACGAACAGCGGCCGATGCAATGAAAGATACCCGGGTAACCAGGTTTAACGAACAATGTGTCGCATTCTTCTTTATCGATCTGGAGGACTGATAATTTAGATAGAGTCGCAATTTGCTAGATGCGGTTCACCTTCCCCCCACCCACTTTTTATTCCTATCTATCGTCAGTGTCTCTATTTCCTTTCTTTTCTCCATTTCTTAAGATATCAGTTTCACCAAGAAATGGTACTAAGAACTTTTCACTGAATGCTTTATTCTTTCTCTAATGTCTTTCTTTTGAGAATATAGTTACTTCCTTCATTCTCTCTAGTCAGGGGTTTTTATTTTTACAAGATCATTTTTAATAGCCTCGTCCATTAAAGTATCCATGAGTAGTGAAATTAAAGAAATATGAATATTATTTTTCTGATTTTTAAAATATTGCTTAGAATTTTAAGGGATTTCGGGATATTTACTGAAATTTGAAAGGAATTCATGCAATTATAGAAGATTTTTTAGGATTTAGTGATTTTAAGGGAATTCAAGAGATTTTTATGATTTTGAAATGTGAAATTTTAAGGGATTTCAAAAGATTTCAAAGTTTTTAAGGAATTAAACATTTTTTTTAGAGCTTTCGAAGGTTTTCGCTAAATTTTAAGAAATTTTAAAAATTTTTCAAGGAATTTTAAGGGATTTTGACGATTTTTCTGATTTTTAAAAGATTTAATGGAATTTTTAGGGATTTCATGGAATTAATTTATGACATTTCTAATAATTTTAAGGGATTTTAAGAGATTTTTTCTATTTTAAAAATATTTTGGAGAATTTTGTAGGATTTCATGGAGCTTCGTCCATTAAAGTATCCATGAGTAGCGTAATTAAAGAAATATGAATATTATAGTTTTTGTCTCTCGACCAGCTCGAGTCCCCCTCATCCTATGACTATCCCATAGCCAGGAGCACAAGCCACTGTTTCAAGTGGGTGAAATATTGCAATTCATCTGCTCCTCCACTACGAATGGCACTGATCCATCGGTGAAGTTAATTCTCCTCTTCCGCCGCCAATAATGTGGCTGCACGTACTCGAAAAACACTCGAGGGATACCGGGTCTCTCTTGCGGGACCCGGGACGACGTTCTGGCTTTTTTGCGAATTCCAGTACGGGTAAGTGGAGGGCCGCGCCCTATCAGGCGCTCATACGGTGATATATTACAGTGAAAAGAGCCTGTATATGTGTAGGTACGCTATCCTCTGGGTAGAGGCTTACACCGAAGAAACTAAGGGTGATAATTAAGACGGACGCTGATTCGCTGATAGCGGCCTAGGTCTCACGACGACCAGAACGCTCGTCCCACCCATTTTCTTGGTATGGTGCTCAGTTCTTATTATACTGGGTGTCCCACACATGGCAACCTCTTAAACACCATTTTTAAAACTGCCAATTATCAACCTTTCAATTCCCCTTAAAATATTGCCTTTACGTTTTAAACAAAACATTTCAGTTCTTGAGTTATCATTCGAGAGATTGCGTGATTCCCTCAGGGAAGATTTTTGTTTGGACTAAAACAGGCAATATAATATACATATATTAGGATGTCTACTGTGAAGGAATTTAAGGAAATCCGGAAAAATCCGGGAATTATCCTTAATCTTATAATTCCTAGAAAGCTATTAAAATTCCTCAAAATTTCACAACATTTAAAATCCCTTAGAATCCGTTAATATTTGTGAAAATCTCTTAAAATTCTCAGAAACTTCTTGAAATTCCTTAAAATTCTATGATAACATTTAAAATCCCTTTATATCTTTTAAAATCCACTAAAATTATTAGAAATCTCATCAAATTCCATGAAATCCTTTAAAATTCCACAAATTTTTTTCAAAATCATTAAAAATTTATTGAATTCCCTTAAAATCACTTCAAAATCCCTTACAATTCATAAAAATCTCTTAAAATTCCTAGACACAAATTTAAAGTCCTCGAAATTCCACAACATTTAAAATTCCTTAAAACTTTAAATCTCTTAAGCTCTTAGAAATCTTTTGAAATCCCTTAAAATTTCAAGAAATTTTTTCAAAATCATAAAAATCTCTTGAATTCTCTTAAAATCACTTCAAAATACCTTACAATTCGTTAAAATCTCTTAAAATTCCGAGAAACAAATTGAAATTCCTCAAAATTCTACAAAAACATTTAAAATCACTTCAAAATCGTCAAAATACCTTACAATTCGTTAAAATCTCTTAAAATTCCGAGAAACAAATTGAAATTCCTCGAAATTCTACTAAAACATTTAAAATCCCTTAAAACTTCAAATCCCTTAAGGCCATGTATTATTTATCCGATTCTTACTTTACCGACATTTTATTCTCTGCAACGTTATTTCTAAATTTATCGAGATATCAAATTGAAAATTTCTATAATTAAAGTTAAAGCAATAAGGTACGTTTATCTGGTCCTAAATATTTAACTTTATAAAAAAAAAATTATTTTGAAATTTTTTTTTTTATTTTAATAAAAATTTATGACCAGATAAACGTACCTTGGCACCATTTCTTTAATTTTAGAAATTCTCAAGTTGATATCTCAATACATTTAGAAGTAACATTGCAAAAAAAATGTCGGTAAGGTAGGAATTGGATAAGTAATAAATGGCCTTAAACTCTTAGAAATCTTTTTAAATCCCTTAAAATTTCACGAAAACCTTCAAAATTCATTAAAATTCCTAGAATCCTCTTAAAATTTCTCAAAATTTCACAATACTTAAAATCCCTTAAAATTCCTTACAATTCTTAAAAATCTCTTAAAATTGCATGAATTTCTTAAAAATTCCAGAAACTATCCTAGGTGAAATCCCTTAAAATTCTACAAAATCTTTTTAAAATCCTAAAAGTCTTTTGAATTTCATAAAAATCACTTATGAAAATCGTAAAAATCCTTTAAAATTCCTAAAAAAAAAAAAACCTCTTGAAGTTTCTCTCTAAAGAAAGTGATGTAGCGAAGTATCTCGAAAATCTCGCATTTGTTGAGCCTGTTAGTTTGCTAGTAAATGTAAAAATATCTAATGATAATGATCGATTATCCTTCTGAGTAAATATACAATATGCATAGTACAATTGTAAGGGAGAGGACACGCACACCTGACTATGAAAAAAATGCCGGTTAGTCGGCCTCGGGCCTTCAATTTTCTTTGCTTCTCTGATCACCGTTGGTTTCTTGACAAAACCGGTGCAGTCGTGCATAAATTATCAGTGGTCGTATTTCGCCGCTGAACATCTTTCGTCGGCTAATTTAAGGGTGGCTACAGCGAAAGGCCGAAAAGGTTAGCGTTAGCCTGACTTTTTGAGAAAGGGGATTACCGGACCGGAGACATGTTCTTGTGTTTCAAGACGACGTGAGAGGAGACAACTGGAGCGATGAAGCAGCTGCACTTAAAGATGGGCTGATCAGAGGCGCAATTATGTAAGTTTTCCAGTTGCGTCTACCCTACACTGATGATTATTCCTGAGAAAAGTTGAGGACGGATGTTGAACGATGCTCAACGATTTAAGAACAAGAAGAACTAGAAAATCTTTCTAAGCAGAAAAAAAGAGGAAACAAGAAAAAAAAGGGGGGAAAGGGGGAGAAACTTGAGAAATAAGTAGATTTCTTCCTCGACCAAGAATAAATTAAAATAAATATTATACTTTCAACAACTTTTACGATTTATCTTTCTCGGAAGAATAAATGTGCGATTTTTTTACCAGAAGCTGTGGTGCTCTACATTTAAAGCAATGCTTGCACTATCAATAAATCTTTAAACCCTCCGGGACAATGTTCTCTACGCGCGGTATATCACCGATTTGCTGGTAAATACTGTTCGTTACAATGCTGTGTTGCACTATGTATCTTTCAATTAATAGCGCCACAGTACATTTGAATCACACCTCGCTTTTAACGTTCTATCTCTGTTTCGCTTAAAGCCACAAAAACATCTTTTAGTGAACAAAACCTCCATTCCGCGTAAAATTAATTCACTCTTAATCACATATATGTAAATTCCCACACATATATATTATTGAACAACAATTTGAAGAAAAAAATTGTTAATTCTGTTATAGTTTTATTGAGAAATTATACTGTTCTTAATTTGATCAATATTAAACTTCATTGATCAGGTAACAAATTAAATCTCTTTAAAATTATGATTAAATTCATCTCGCTATTTGCGTTGATCAATACATCTGTTCTGCACAAATGAGGTATAATATTCACTGTAGGAGATCAAACAAAAGCCAAAAGTAGCGGCTTAATTGAAATCCGAGCTCAATTGTGAAGATATTTATTAGGCGCATAGGTCAGATTGGATTTATGTTTACTCTCGATTCATAAATCTTGCGCAACCCCAGTTCTGCCACCTAAGTCCAATATGATCCACCGCAAATGTCATTTTGGTTAACTGAAACAGGCACAACTGTTACGCCGTGGACAGGATGCTAAACGCTAAATTTTTCTCCATTCGTATATAGGCTTTCGGTGGAAGGACAAAGTCGTAAACTTTTATACAGGCCGTAACAATTGGCGTTTGTAATACCATCAGCCCAGTAATACATTTAATTTCAACAATTCTTCGGAGCGTAATTACGAACTATAAAGCCGGCTTATCCTTCCATCAGAACCTCCTCATGGCCATCATCCGAGTCGTTAACATTTTTCCGGTTTCTCTTCCCAAGAAATCATAGTGTACTGATAATTACGATTTTCGATCATAGTGCTGGATTTAATAAGTCGAGAGGTACTTCAACCTATTTTTAGATGTTGCTATCCTTTCCAAATAAAATTCTTTAATTTATGTTTACGAACTTTGACTAATTTTTGTATTATATTATGAAAATTATTACGAACTAGCAATATCAGTCGCGCGATACGTGCGCGTTTTACTTCTTGTTTTTTAATACTTATACATTAATTTAATTTTTATTATTTTCTTGAGAACAAAATTTGAATTAGCGTATTCGACAGTTGTCGAATGTTGTCGAGATTGTCGAAACATCTATAAATCAAAAATTTTTATAATTTAAATTATTTTAAATAATAATTGTATTAATATCAACATTATCATCATATTTTATATTATTTATATAATAATATGTAATAATTAATGATCGATAATTAATATAATTATTACTTTCATTATTATTATTATTATTACTATTCATTATTATTATTATTATGCTAATATTTAATAACTTCTTTTTAACTTTTTCGTTACCAAGGATTCAACTTTTTTTTATTTAAAGATTTGTTTAATGCAAAAGATATAGATTGATTTAATCAATTTCTTGATATTTCAAAAACTAAAGTCGAAAATTTCGAAATTTCCAATAATTTTTATTTCAGATTTGAAAGTAATAGAAGACTCTATAAACCAAATTTTTTTAAGCAAGGGGTGGTATTTATTATAAATAATTTGATAAAATTATTATAACTACTTCTAAATAAAATTTACTTTAAAAAGATTTTTCGATTTTTTAGTTTTTATTTTGCAGATAATTTTTTTTTAAATATTAGTGATACAATAATATTGTAACAATATAATTTGTTCACAGAAAGCTGTTAAAATTTAAAAATGTCACATGATCGAGGGGGGTTAATGAGGGCGTATGTCACGTGGTCGAGGCGGGGTCAAGAAGGACGTATGTCACATGGTCGAGGGGGGTCAATAACTGCGTATCTCACATGGGAGTCAAGAAAGGCGTATCTCACGCAGGGGTAAATAAGAGCGTATCTCGTGTGGGGGTCAATAAGGGCGAATCTCACGTGGGAGTTAAGAACGGCATATCTCATGTAGGGGTCAAGAAGGGCGTATCTCACGTAGGGGTCACGAAGGGCGTATGTCACATGGGGATTTAATAATAATAATAATAATAATAATAATAATAATAATATAAGATTTATAGTTGTTTGACTTTCTTTCCCTCGCTAGCCTCAGCAATCTATCTTTCTCAAAATCATGAGACGAGCTAAAGTAGAAAAGTATTAACGACTCCTACTCAACACCTGTTCCTAGATCTGTTCAAAATTAGAATATTTCGAGAAAGCTTTCACCGGCTTCGTCCCTTGCCCTACAATTACATTATAATGAATCAAAAACAATGGCTCGAACGAACATCAGAGATCAAAGTAGATCTCGACCCACTCAAATATTTCCCTCCCATTGGAATAAATTATAAAATATTATCAAATAAATCTAGAGCCGAATAATGATGCAGGTGCCTTGAAAACCCAGTTGGTAAATTATTTGAAACAGGGGCAAAATCAATAGATGTTGCAAAACGAAGGTCGCATTCGTTCTCGTGGCGTAAAAAGAATAATTGTGAGCTACACCGACGAGGAGTAAATGCTGTTCGCGGGTTGTCTAGTACAGTTCAAAATCAATTATAATCATTATCAACATCGTTAGGTACTTTAGTCCAGCTTGCTCTCGGAACGAACAAGCGAACAAAGGTAAAGGGAAAATGTAGCGCCCTGTAATTAGAAACATCCTGAAGGCGGGGAAAAAGGATCCAGTGGAGTAGTCGAGCTAGAAAGAATGACAGCGGTTTGAAGAAAAGTAAGCCTAGGCGGGGCAGTTTCTTAAGACTGATATATATTCGGTATATTTCTAATCCTGACCCTAGGAGGAATATTTCGGTTTTCTAGCATCTGTTTCTGAAGCAAATTTAAAGCTTCGTGACAAGATCCCCGTGTTCATCGATGATCTAGGCTTGCATAGACGTTTTAGTGGGGGAAAAAAAATAAAACTTGGTCGTAATAACGATCCCAGCTCGTCGGAAGTAAAGCGTAACGACGCAAATGACCCTGTTGCGTCTCGGGTTATAACACTTCACTTCCTCCACATTCTTTTCGACTTTTATCCTCCCCTTTTTCAAACGAAACAATTTACTTCTTACACAGTTGCTATACGTATATTGTATTGTTGTTTGAATAAAGTATATGATCTTGATTTAATTAGGAGTAGTAACAAATGGAATCAGATAACTCAAGGTTTTCGATTTTCAAAATTTGATATTTCGGATCCACTGTATAACCATCTATTATCGCAAGCAATCTTCATAAGGAGTTTCACAACCTTATAAAAGTTTTCCTGAAAGCCCAAGAAAGAACGTAATTCCTTCTTCATCGTTGAACATCAGGCGACTAACGAAACCAGCAAAAATTCTTCACTCTGAGCTAGACGAATGACATTTCACGCCGGGTCAAAAACCGCATGGCCCGTTCTCGAACCTGCAAAAAGCGATTGCTTGGACACGGAACAACCGGACTGCAGGAGTTGTAAAAAGTATCGTGGTAGAATGTTGAGACTCGTAATAAAGGGCTCAGAGGCAATGTTACTTGGTGGTTACTTGCCTCGTTTCACGAAGTAATTTTTCTAACATCCCGATTAAGAAGTAAATGCTTTATAAGAGGCAGAAAATATGTTCATCATAAAATGAATAATGTTTCCGTGTACTGAATGATTCTAAGGCTATTTTTAACATATTGACAACAATACGAATAGAATAAAAACTACACACTAAAAAAATTCTATTGGTAGTGAAATGACGTTTCTTTCAAAATGCATCCTCTGAAATTAAGCAGATTTCTTTTATCTGTCAATGGAATCGTTTCATCGTTAAAAAATCATCAGTTAAGTGCAAAACGAAAATAATTTATTTTGTTTTCCTTCTAACAACTTCAAAATTGAAAGGCCAATCAGGTTTGCAACAAAACAATGTTTGCGAGATTTTCGAGACATTTCGTTACACCACTTTTTTTTTAAGAGAGGATAGAATTATATTCCCCTATTCTTACAATTTCAATTATGTACTTCTTATGGCTCAAAAATGACTAAACTTCTTTATATAGTGAAGAACAGTTAACAACGTATAATTTATCACTACTTATACAACAGAAACTTGTAAAATTCCCTTAAATTTACATAACTTTCCAGGTAGTTGGCGTATAATGAATTGACTAGGAGCACGAAGAGAATCAATTTGACTTTTGAGTGCATAAAACCGGATGGCGTATAAGCGCGGTGTATCGATGTAAAGCACGTGGGTTCGTTAAAAGTTAAATCCGATGCCTTGTGGGGAGACCTTCTTAGGGATAATTTACGAGAATTTTAAAAAGAAACCCTACGATGACGTCGAAATATAGGATCCCCGCCCCCTTGTTCAGAAAGGGGCTTTTCTATGCCATACGGTGCGCCTCCAAGTGGATGGACAAACGAATACCTCCGCATTTTTAAGTCATTAACTTTTATCGTCTCCTTGCGAAAAATAGAATCTGACGTTCGTTAACTGGTTAAATAAACAAAAGGAACAAAACGAAATGAACGGCGTTTATACCGTTTAGTTTGTACCTCAGAGCTAGAACGTCTCTTTTTCTCTGAATGAATATTCGTCTCGAGAGCGAGCGACACGTGCTGTTCGAGAATTGAGAACGTGTTCTTCAGGGAAATAAGTGATCTGGGGCGAGGGGCAAAGAGTAAAGTATCCCGGGGGGTCCTCAGTAATATGGTGTTTCCAATATTTTATTACGTTTACCTCCATAACGAAATAGAAATTACGTCTAGTGCCTCCAGCATCGCCAGAATTAATTCACGGATTTTTTAATTATCACCACGGGCTCATAACGTTCAAATTAATTCTTGAAAGAATTATGATTCTTCCATTCTCCTCTCAATACTCAATAGATTCAATCTCAATAGTCTTTGGATATTCTGTATAATTATAACGGTTCGATTGGAATTTTTTATTTTGATAGCAACTCATGTTGCTTAAAATTGACATCTCAATTTGCTAATTTCGTGAAATATTCAGAAATTCCATGCAATCCAATCGAATCATTTAATACGATGGAGCTTTTTCTCACTGTTCATAAGAAAAAAGCCTTTAGTAGTCTCGTATTAAGAAAAGCATGAAAAAGTGTGGTAGAACGAAGCCAGAAATTGCTAATCATTTTGTACAAGTTGAATGAGATAAAAACTATTTAATTTACTGAAGAATATAAAGTTCTGGGCAAGAAGTTTTATGACTGTGCCATCCATTAAGAAAATGCTTTTCAAAAGTTGCATAATGAAATGCAGAATTTTATAGCGAAATTTTAAACAAGAATTGTATCCTTTGCATGTTAAAATTAGGGCAAAACTTATACCTATCTTGGGAAATTGAAATGTAAATCATGTAAAATGTAAATCATAATATAAAATTAAATCTATATATTATATATGTGAAAAAGTTATTATGCGATATATGATATTGTAAACTTAGAATACATTGAAATATTTGCGACATTTTCTCATGAATAACTAACCCAGTTTCCTCCTGAGATTATCCAGAGTTAAAAGGAACATTTCAAATATTCGAGAACATATTCCATTTTTCTCGAGTGTATAGGTTTCTAGAAAATGCGATATTTGCGAATGACTCGAAGGATTTTTTCAACACGAGATGTGGATTTAGATGTTGAAAATGGAACGGAACCACTAGCCACATAGTATCTAGAAAAGTGAACGGACAATAGACTGTAAGAAAATAACAACCAATGTTGAGACCTACCGAGACATGCAGGAAGAAAAGAGGATTTAGGGGGAGTTTCGAGGATTACATTGCAGTTCGGGAACGAAAAGAGCAAGGAATTATTGGGCAGAAAAACGACGTAAAACACACTGACGAGGCAAAGAAACATTTGCTTGCATTATTAAAAAGGTAGGTACAAAATGAAAATAGAAATAGGACACGAAAAGCGGGGAGATCTTAAATAAAAGAAAAGATACGAGTTGCAAAGAGTAGGAAACGGCTGCAAATGCATGCCTGTGTATTTCCTTCCACCCAATTATAGTTCGAATCTTTTAAATTTATCAACAGTTTCTTTTTTAACTGTGTTTGTCAATTTCCTATTTTTTATAATACAGCGTGAAGCAATACTGTTATTTTCGATGGTACTGCTTTCGTTTCTCTAACATAAGCCACACGGGCATTGACAAGAGTATTTTAGAATTATTATATCCTCAGGGATTAGTATACCTGCCACCCACTCAGCGGCTTCTCGTTCAAACTTAATATTTTATCTCCCGTACACTTTCAGGATGTCAACATAAGTCGTTCCCTTTAATTGGATATATGAATTCTTAGGTTCAACTATTGAAGGCGAGGGCAAGAAAATATTTTGTGACTACAACCTTCCTTAAATCATTTCCGGTTTTCTTATTGGATTTAACATGGTGTGGATCTTTGTAAGGACGTAAGCTATTCAATTGTGTTTTCAGTTAAGATAAATAATATTTATACAGTCCTTTGGCTCAAAACATTGGAATCAATGGAAGGATGAAAAAACATGTGGAAACAAATATAGAAAAATAAGTTTTTAAAAGTAGTTTTGTCTTCCTTTGTAGTATGTTTTTATTACTTTTCTATGGAGATCCCTGTTTTATGCAAAGCGCACAATCGCATAATGTCTCAGAATTGAATATTACTCGAAATCTTTGCGATTTATGAAGTTTCTAAGATAAATAAATAAGATTCGGTATCGCATAATGAACGCATAATTTTTTTTCATCGCATAATTTCGCTGGAACGTCTGAAACCAAAAAATAAATTCAAAGGTCCGCCATTTTGTAAATTTTTACCTGAAGTAAATGATCACAGTCTATTTCCTAGCCAAACATGTACTCTTTCTAATCCCGTTGGATTTTTTGGTTTCAGACGTTCCAGTGACTTGCAATCATGCCCGCCATAAAAAAGAGGACTTTTCATTGACCGCAAGAAACAACTATAAAATGTTGATAAAAAAATTATGTCAACATTTTTTCTTGTTTTTTAAGTTTTAAATTACATGTATGAAAATATCCAAACCTCAGAAGTCGATTTTTGTTCATTTACCAGCCCATTGAAAATTGCAAAAATTAAAAATCGAGTATGGGGGGGGGGTACCCTTAAAGATTTTCAACAGCAGAAAAAATTGTCTCTACTTATGTATAGATTCTATCTTGAAAAGGTGGTGTAACGAAATGTCTCGAAAATCTCGCATACATTGTTGTTACAAACCTGATTGGCTTTTGAATGACTGGAAGTTGAAAGAAGAAAAACGAACTAATGGCGCAAAAAAATTTCACGAAAACCTTCGAAATCCCTTATTAAAATTTGTTAAGAATATTCCTGACAGTCTACCCCCCACCACATGGCCTGTGATGTCAAATTCCACAGCCTAATACTATCGTCACTAAAATAATCAAAGACACTACATCACCAGGTCAAGTACCTGTAGCAGGGTGCATAACAAGTGTACCTAAGATTTTCTGTGCCAAGAGTAATTGTCGATGTACTCGATCAAAGGCAGATTAGATTTTAATAATGTAATCGCTGGTTTACTTCGGGCTATTCCCTCGTAAAACTGATTGGCTAGTTCTGTACACGAGCAAACTAGATTGGGTGTAGACTAGTAATTGTTGGCATTCGATTGGTACAGCACCATTGCATTGTATTCAGGATTTCCTCAGGGCTTGTGAGATATATTGCCGAAATGAACTACACGGAAATTCGAGGAGGGCATTCGAATTCTGCAACGCATCGTTATACACGCATTCACATATAACGTTATACCTATATATACTAACAGTCTAATTTTCAACAGGCTCTAACTCTCCATTTTCACTGTCCATTTGCGGGTGTTAATGATCACTTTGAAATCTAGTTTGGCACTTTCATCTATGCTTATTCTGGATTTGAAATTTAAGAGCATCGATTTTTGATAATGCCGCGAATATCGCGATCTACTTTCTTCACGGAAAAAAAAAAATTAAGAGCGCTTCATTGATAAAAACACATCTCTACATTATGAATAATAAGTGTCAAAACTAGGGATACTGATAGTTAAAACAAGTGATTGTTTGTTTAGAACAGCAATATCTTTTATATTGCTATGTTCAGGCAGTTTCTTTATATATAATTCATGTAGATACATTGAAATTATATGAATAAAAAAATCTCTATATTAAACATTTGAATTACTACCGTAAATATTCATATATAAGATTCAGCAATGTGAATGTATAAAACAGACGAAAACACGCGTTTGCAGTTTATGTTTTTCAGTATCGGTATTTAAGGATATGATTGAATCTAAGAAGCTATATCAATATAATCATAATAGTTAATCATGAAACTGCAAATCAGCTTATGTCATGTGAACTAGGCTGTCTAATTAATTAAAGCTCCTACGTGAATGCGTCTTATGATATTGAAATTCAATGTTTAATCGCATTATCAGCTTTAAATTTGGAATGCCATTCTTGGAAATAATTGACTTCAAGCATCAGGTTTTGCATAAGGCACAAAACCGATTACAGAAATGTTGGATGCTTAAATGAGTAAACTAGGTTTAGCAGAAACTATTGTTTATTGAAAAGACATTAAATATGTCAAAGTGCAATAGAATATACTTGAAGAGTCACGTTTGACATAACTGACACGACTGACACTCACAGTAAGGACACAGTAAGAACGCTAACAGGCTAAGTGCAATAAAAAAAAGGGTCCTTCTCAGGTCAAGAAAACTGCGCGAGTGAGAAGAACTGCAGAAGGAAAAACATTTGTTGAAAATGCTAAATTATAAACGGTCTATCTAATATCTTCAAAATTCGCATATTTTCATTCGTCACGTCATATTTCTTTCTCTCATATTTATATTCCGATTAAAAATATTCATTAATTAAGTAATAATAAAGTAATACGAGATTAGTCACTATATCTTATAAAATAAAGAATAATGTTCTATTTTCATTTGCACCCCAAGTGAATAATTTCAAATTTACCGCCAAGATGACTTTCTTCTTGAAAATTTGATGTGCACGTATTCTGTGCGAATAAATTCTGTGTAAGAAGGGAGTTTTCTCATCTGGAGTGTCCTAGCTCTCACACGATCTAGCTTCTCACCCCTCGGAAACCGATATAATGGCGAAATGGCCAATTCTCCCTCCTTCAGTATTTTGCCTCGGAATCTTTTTGGAATGTGATTAAGGTTTCAGGATAACCGTATACTCGTGCTTCTCCCTTTACAAAGGCCGCCTACATATGTCCCACTTGTGAAAATCCTTGTGTTAACACTTCTCTTATCAGCCGGGCTTGATAGGAAGGTATGGATGTATACTAAAGTTTACGACCCTAACTCAAAGTCTTTTGAGCCGCGCCGTGCTTCTCGGTGGTTAAAACGTGTCGGAGATTCAGAAACCCGTCACTGGATATTTGGTACCATCCTGTTCCAGCGCGTACTTATCGCTCGATAATATCGAGCCTTTTCACAGGATTCTGTAAATGGACTATCTGCCTAATGCATGGATTAAGCGGTGGCTGCGGTGGAGACCAATGGGAGGAGTTAATGGCCCTTGTTTATCCCAAAAATTAATAGCGGTTCGAATACTAGCCGATGTAATGTTTGCTCTTCCAAAACGTGATTTGTTAAAGATACAATATAGGATTTTAGCATTAGTATTGAACGAAATCTCACCAATATGTTCAAAAATATACTGTATAATCGAGGGGTTGACAACTCAACCGATGGTTGTACACCTACTTCTGACTTCAAGATATTTCAGGATATTGCATTGATTTTAGAAGATTTCACTGACTTCAAGAAATTTCAAGAAAATTCCAGCGATTTCAAGTGATTTTAAGTGAATTCACTTAATTTTATGTGAATTCATTTGTGTTTATGTGAATTCATGTGACTTTATACGAATTTAAATTATTTCAGATACTTCAGGATGAGATTGAAGACAATTAAAATGAATTCACTGACTTCAGGAGATTACACTGAATTAAAGTCACTTGAAGTCATTCGAATTCACTTGAAGTGCGAACTCTTTTAAAAATCGTTGAAATCTCTTAACATTCCTAGAAATCTCTTAAAATTCCACAAAATTTCATAACATTTAAAATCCCTTAGTATTTATAAACCTCTTAAAGTTGCATGAATTCCTTTAAAATCTCACAAAATATCCTGAAATCTCTTAAAATTCTATGAAATCTTTTAGAAATCCTAAAAATCCTTTAAATTAGATTAGATCAAAGTGGACTATTCCGCATCTAGTAAGGTGGTTGTAAGTTATCGTATACTGAATAAAAACCGAGAAAATTAAAAAAAATGAAAAAAAAATGTTATTGCAAAAATGAATCAGAAAATGATAATACATTATTCTTGAATTTTTTCATAATTTTTATACAACGGGTTCTAGGCTTGGTCCTCAAAAGGTTAAAAGCGTCAAAATCCCGCATGCGCGCGATTATTTTGTTTTCCTTCTTACAACTTAAAGTCACTCAAAAGCCAATCAGGTTTGCAAAAGCAGTGTATGCGTGATTTTCGAGACATTTCGTACACCACTTTTTTTTTAGAGAGGATTGTCTAGAGTTTATTTAGGTTCGCGAAAGGGATTCCTAAAACTTTTTAAATTATACATTTAGGCTTTTGCAGTGTTGAGTTTATTTTGTAAAATCGAATAATCGATACCGCCCCGTGCCTCCAATGCACCAACGTATTCCACGAAACTTTTTTCAACATAGTATAAATTTTATAACCAGAATTAAAGAAATGACTTCATAATGAATGAATTCCTTTCTTTTCCACAGCAAAATGCAATATTTACCGCGAGTATGGAAAGTTAGAATTTTAAAATCGAGGTTCCAGAGATTCTTGAGCATCGGACTGAATTTCAAGAGCCACTTGGAGAAAAATTCTTTAGTCATACGTATTCCATTAAGGCGTTGTTATTATTCCGAGATCGCAAAAAGACTGAGTAAGGCTATCCCCGAAGCATCTTAAAGGACTTTGCAGAATACTCTAGAGTCGGTATACGTTCTCTGATTCAAAAAACTAAGTTATACAAGTTTCAGGTAGATAGAGGAAATACCGTATTTATTATACAAAAGCAAAACCAAGACTGTGGCTGAAAGGATAAGAGAATCCAGTCGGCACAAATGAAATTAACGAGACGAATGAGATCTGTGAAAGGGTGCTTGGCACGACGTGGGTTATTCTGCAGAAGGCTCAAGGAAACATCTAGACCTAATTTTTCACGCTAGAAAAAATGCCCGCGGAGGAAATGACTTCATCCTAGGAATGCAAAAAACCTGCCGCCCAACTTCTTTTTCGGAGTTTATAGCTTCAATTTTACAAGCTCGTCTTAAGAAAGCGATGGAGTAGGACGCGGTTAAATACGGCCTAATAAAAAATTATGGTTATTTGTATCCGTCTTGTGCAGCAGCCACTATCAGAAGGGCGTAACTCATGTAGAAGAGTCCAATAGATACGATCGTCTGAGCTAAATGGCACGTAGAGTGTTGTAAATGGGAATACTTGGCAATGATATTGTTCCAGGAAATGTGAAATATTAGCAAAGTAAGAAACCTGAATGGCAATTAGCTAATCCATTATTGAGGATGTGTCGTTAAAAGTAAACGTTTCGTTGAAATAAAATCGAGAATAAAATCTTTCCCATGGTGAAAGAGATCCGAATTAATGAACTTTATATTTCTAGAAATGCTTCAGTATACATATTTGAAGAGGGTGATTTTAGCGTGTCAAATTGAGGCTAGATAAGAGGAAACAGTTCTTTATTACTTGATTGCTTACATGCATGGAAACGAAACTCAAATGGAACCGTGACTAATTTATAAGAGACCTTTTCTTCAATTGCCCCTTTCGTCTGAAAGATTTCTATGTTTAAACAATTGTCGCTGCATGAGACAAATATAGAAAGAGTTTTTTTTTTTACTTTTGTATTGAAAAATAACTCTATCAGGCAGATGACGCCTTATTAAATAAATTCATTCGTCGAAAATAAAGCCTAATGTGCGTCAGCTTGGGTACGTTAATTGTTTGCATACCGTGTTTCATCTTGGATGATAAAAAGATTCCCAGATTACGTGTGCTATTATTTTTTATGTGCTTCCTTCTCCGCTGATGTGACAGAACAAACAGATAAAAGGCGTGCCATAAAGTTCTGACATTCAAATCCTTCTGGGAATACACGCTTCTTTTGAACTTCAAAATCTGAATAATAATTCTAAGATCATTGAAAAAAGACTAGTTTATGAGTTTAAAAACTATTAAAGATGAATAGAAAGTGTAATAAAATGTTATTGGTTGCGAGAACCGATGCCTGTAATATTATTTCTTTATCGCGTTATTTCTTCATTAATTAGTAAATCACAATGTTATGTTTCGTGACAAAATATGCTAATTAGCGTAATATCATAAATTCTTTTAAGAATCAAAAACCACAGACAAAAACTTTGTTGCAATTCATACCATTGGGTTAAAGTTTCAGACAGTCTGATGATTTTTTTTACATTTATTGGAATAAAAATATAAAAAATTATTTGGCTGAAAATTTGAATTTTCGATTTTTCAAGAAAATTCAAAAAATTGTTATACCAGTCTTGTAGGGCGTTCAAAAAGCAACATTTTTTATCTCTTGACTTTTTTTCATATCGTGCGTTGTTTGGTTAAAAAGAAAATTTCTTGCAAAATCGATTTTCTTGATTTTCATGTAACAAACTTAGAATTCCGCAAAACAAATACGTGGATTAGATCAAAGTGGACTATTCCGCATCTCGTAAGGTGGTCATAAGTTATCATATACTGAATAGAAACTGAGAAAAGTATAAAAGTTAAAAAGAAAATTTCTTGCAAAAATCGATTTTCTTGATATTCATGTAAGAAACTTAGAATTCCACAAAATAAATACGTGGATTTTGAAAGATTTCATATAATTGAAAGGAATTTTAAAGACTTTCAAGCATTGCCAAAGATTTTAAGTTTTAAAGAGATTTCAAGAGTTTTCATAAGATTTTAAAAATTATAAAAGGATTTCAAGAGATTTATAGTGAGTTTACGGAATTTCAATGGGGTTTTAAATGATTCTAAAGAGTTTCTAGTGACTTAAAGCGCTTTAGAGAGTTTTAAAATATTTAAAGAGATTTCGACAAGATTTAAAAGAAGAATTTCGAGTGGTTTAAAGCATTTTAGAGGATTTTTTTTGGAGGATTTTTAAAAGAGTTGAAAAGAGTTATCAAAAGGTTTTTCAAAAATTTCACAAGATTTCAAGATATTTTAACTGATTTTAACGGAATTTTAAGATATTTTAAGAGATTGTAATGAACTACAAGGGATTTTGAAATATTCAAGAGGAATTTTAAGTGATTTAATTTGATTTCCTCACATTAGAACTTCTTAAAATATCACTTAAAATGTTCTTAAGTCTTGTGAAAATCCTTAAACTCTCTTGAATTCTTATGAAATCCATTGAAATTCCTTATAATCACTTGATATCACGTGAAATCTCTTAAAATCCCTTCAAATTATTTACGTTCACTTAAAATCTGATGGAATCCTTTAAAATGTCTTGAAAGCTTGGGAAATCTTGAATTGAAGTTTCAGACGTCTAGTCTAACGAACTTTTTTTTTTACAATTATTGGTTTAAGGATATCAAAAAAAGTTCCCAAAACCATTTTATTTTTATTAACTAGCAGAAATTTACCCGGTTTTGCTCGGGATTTTAAGAGATTTCAAGTGACTTTAAAGAATTTTATGGGATCTTATAGAGACTTTAAGTGATTTTAGGGAATTTCAAGATATTTTAAGGAATTTCAAAAAATTTTAAGAAATTGCAAGAAATTTTAAGGAACTTCAAAGGATTGTTAAAAGAGTTTGAAAGATTAATCAAGAGGATGCTCTAGAGATTTCTATAGATTTTACTCAATCATTTCTAATTTAAAAGTTGTAAAGGGATTTCAAAAAACTTTTAGGAATTTCAAGGGATCTTATACGCAAACGTGTTCAGTTATCATTCGATTTTGAAACATTATGCGATAATGGATTTTGAATAAAGTTTTTGACTATGCAATATATCTATTAAAGTATAGTCAGTATGACGATTTTGAGTAAATAAATATGCTTCGCTATCACATCGTGTGGTCCATTCATACTCGAGTCAAATAGAAAAAAAAATAAAAAAGCAGCCCCTATCTTTTA
The DNA here is from genome assembly GCA_032275165.1 of Synergus magnus. Classification (NCBI taxonomy): domain Eukaryota; kingdom Metazoa; phylum Arthropoda; class Insecta; order Hymenoptera; family Cynipidae; genus Synergus; species Synergus magnus. The sequence goes on from JAUESH010000039.1 coordinate 9,374,163, forward strand.
TAAGCTTTATTCTATATTCGACTTGAATAAAATAGGCTAGAATGGTCTATAGTGTGACCGCAGCATTGTAACCGCCAAATGGAAGGTTTAGCTAAAAAGATGTTGAACCTTCCTCTATTTCTATTCAAATTGTAGCCAGTGCGGGTGGGTTACAGTTGAAAAGGAAAAGTTGCGGAACTCCGTCATTTCGTCAGGGTGGTCCTCCTGACGTTGCCCTGTTCAGTTCGGGATTCGCCACACTTTCCGGAGACCTAAAATGCTATCTACGCCTACTACTCTCAACTCTAAAGACTAAACTCAAAGCTGTGAATCCTGAATGGTCGACACATCGTTACTTTACACGCATGCGGTGGTCTTTAAAGTAAGCCGCCCATGTTTAACAGAATATCCTGATTAAAAGCGTGAAACGCTCCCGTATATTAATGATTTTCAGGCGTTTCCTTTCTTTGAAGGAAGAACAAAAATATGACCTCTTCTGAAATTCAAAACTAAAGACCTCACATGATATTAACAAAGGAATTTTTTTACCAGTTATTGCGGTTTTATGAAACCTAAAGAAATTTAAAGGGATTTTACGAAATTTTCTTGGATTTTCAAGTATTTTAAAGGATTTAATGAGATTTCATGGGATTTTGAATAATTTTAAGAAATTTAAAAAAATTTTAAGGAATTTAAAGGAATTTCATAATAATTTATGGGATTTTAAGGATTTACTATATTTTGTGGAGTTTTAAGAAATTTTAGGAACTTCTGGGAGATTCCATGGAATTTTACGAAATTTCTTTGGATTTTCAGATATTTTAATGGATTTAATGAGATTTCATAGGATTTTGAAAAATTTTAAGGAATTTAAAAAGATCTTACGAAATTTATTCACATTTTGAGAAATTTTGGGAGATTTCATTGGATTTAAAATAATTTTAAGAAATTTGACGATATTTTGTGGGATTTTAAGTCATTTTAAGGGGTTTTACGAAATTTCATTAAATTTTTTAGGACTTTTAAGAGATTTAATGAGATTTCATGGGATTTTGAGTAATTTTAAAAGATTTAACGATATTTTAAGGAATTTCATGAGATTTCATGGGATTTTAAGTAATTTGAAAGGATTTAACGATATTTTGTGAGAGATTTCAATGGATTTTACGAAATTTCTTTGTATTTCCCTGTATTTTAAGAGATTTAATGAGATTTCATAGGATTTTGAATAATTTTAAGGAGTTTAAAAGGATTTTGTGAAATTTATTGGGTTTCAAATAATTTTAAGGCCATGTATTACTTATCCGATCCCTACCTTACCGACATTTTTTCTCTGCAACGTTACTTCTAAATTTATTGAGATATCAATAAATTAATTACATTTTAATGTAACATATGAAAACTCTTGTCCTATCCAAAAGTCGATGAAAGTCAAGGAAAGTTTCGATAAAATTTTTTCCGTGTTGAGTTATTCGTGCTCATTGAGAAAATTGTGTGGGTATAATACATTCTGCACAAGAAAGAATTTATGAAACTGTTGTTTCTATAAATTGTAGTAAATGACAAATGTTAAAGAATCACGTAGAGTAATTCAAATTCAATTCTCGCTTCGATAGGTTGTCTATTCCGATAAAATGATCAGAAAAACGGTTTTAATAAAACAAATCTGACATTTAGACCATTTTCTTTATAACGTAATATAAAATATAAAAATTTTCAATAATTCGCTAAACACAGATATTCGCAATTTAAAAAAGAATTTCTTTTCGGATGGATGGTTTTGGGAACTTGTTTTGATATTTTTAATCCAATTTTTGCGCTTTTATGTTAGAGGATATTTAGAATGAAAGTATATAAGTATAAGAACGTTACTTCTGGTTGACCGGGAAAATTGAAAAACTTGACCGGGAAAAACTAGGAAATGACCGGGAATTTGAAATTGTTCTTCGAATTAATATTTCGAATTAATATTTTAAGGTATTTTAAAGATTTTAAGTTATTTTAAGTGATTTTACAGATTGTTAAGGATTTTAAGTCATTTTTAAGTTCTTTGTGGAATTTTAAAAGTCTGAAAATAATTTTAAGTTGTTTTTAAAGAATTCATGAATTTAGAGAATTCATGAATTTTAAAAGATTTTGTGGAATTCTTAAAGATTTTATGGAATTTTAAGAGATTTTAAAAAATTCTAAGGGATTTTAAATTTTAAAAATTTTTTTTATATTTTTGAGAAATTCTAAAAGGTTTCTAGAAATTTTAAGGGATTTTGACGATTTTCAAGCTCGTTTTCAAGTGATTTTTACAAAATTCACAAGATTTTTAGGATTTTTAAAACATTTCGTAGAGTTTTAAGGGATTTCAGGATATTTTCGTGGAATTTTAAAGGAATTCATGCAATTTTAAGAGATTTTTAAAAATTCTAAGGGATTTCACGATTTTTAAGTGCTTTTAAGAGAATTCAAGTGATTTTTATATCTTTTAAAATTCTCTCTCTAAATCTCTCTCTCTGAAAAGTATTTCAGATTTGAAAAAACGTTAATGAAATATTTTGAAAACGTTGTCCTATTCAAAAGTCAATGACAGTCAAGGAAAATTCCGCTAATTTTTTTCGTGAATTATTTTTTTCCATTGTACAACGCTTTGATACTCCAGTAGGAAAATTCATCAGAGTTATTCCTGTATGAAAGAAATTATTACTTTATAAATAAGGATAAAGAAAAAATTGGCTACCGGTACGCCTTATACAAGTGATACATGCTCTTAAAACCCCATCTATCATCATAAAAACAGATTTCACGATTAATTGGGTTGAAACTACAGGTGCGGGTCCCCTAACTCTGTTCTCGACTCTGTTCTGAAACAGAGCTTCATGAGCTATATAATACACAATGATCTATGAACTGTAGCTCCCTAAGTACCCAGATTCAAGTGGCAATTCGGAAGCCTTTCTAAAGTACCCGACTTAACAGAGTAGGTTGGTGTTAGGCGGCAATCGGATCTGTATCCTGGTGGATTTTGGCTTGAACAAGTGACATTAGTTGGACGCCTTAGACGGGCAAGTTCCGTAACCCATGTTTCTTATAACTGTGGCTCGAGCCGACTGGACCGACTGGACCCTGCGATAATTTATCGCAGCATTACTCACAGACGGACACCTCAATGGCCAGAAGGGAAGAGCCATATATGCTCGAAGGTCCGGTGCCTCCTCCACCACCCATAGTTGATATTGTTTAGCCTCCGCACGCTACTAACCCGCAAGAGAATGCGTTTCACTCGAGCCGTGGAAGACTAGAAGGTCATGCTGTCCATAGATCATCGCCATCGTCGGTAATATAACTTGGTACCGGTTTCGCCTCACGGCAGGAGATTCCGAGATCCGAGCTACTCTTCGCGAATATTTACGGATTATATTTTGCATACCGTTTTGTCCGATTCAATAAATCACAGACGCTTTCTTACACTCTTGTCAAAATTCCACATCCCGAACCCCATTGACCCCACGATTCTTAAAGCTTTGCTTGAGGTGTATAAACAAAAGAAGTAAAAGTTGCAATCCTACCAAAAACCAGCGGAACATAGACATGCAATCATCAGCACAAGTAAGATCCTATATTATCCTACCTTAAATTAAGCAAATAAAAATAGTGAAATTCAGATTGTCACAACCTGAAATTAAGACGGTATTTATTCTGAAAGTCAGGGTAAGGTTTGAAATATTCTTAAATTCAAGTACTATCTAAACTGAAAGTAAGACTTACGTAAACTAAAATTAAGTTGATTTAGTTAATTTCTTGATATTTCAAAAAATAAAGTCGAAAAATTCGAGATTTTCAATAATTTTTATCTCAGATTTGAAACTAATATTGAAGAGTCTAATAGAAGAGTCTATAAATCAAATTTTTGAATGCAAGTGCTGGTGTTTATTATATAAAATTTGATAAAATGATTAGAGCTACTTCTAAAAGAAAAATTTTACTTTGAGAACATTTTTTGATTTTTTAGTTTTTCGTTTTTCAGTAAATTTTTTTTTTTAATTTTAATGATACAATAATATATTTTGTAAGAATATAATTTGTTCACTTTGACGAGACAAATTAATTGATGTATTTAAAAAACTTCTATGAGCAAATTTAAATATGATTCTCTCTATGAGGAAGCTGAGTGTTCATGAAATCATCACAACTGAAATACACCATAGAACGAATGCATCCAAACTTCTTGGCAGCGGTTTCAAGGAATATAACGATATTTTGTGGAATTTTAGGGAAAATCAAGGAATGTCAAGTGATTTTACGAAATTAAAAACAATTTCATTAGATTTTGTAGGATTTTGAAGGGATTTTAAGGAATTTTATGAAACTTATTGAGATTTCTGAAATTAGACAAGGAATTACAAATAAGTTTCTATATTTAAAAGATTCAAAATTCTGAATTATCTTCCATACTTTTGAAATCCCTTAAAGCAATTTAAAATCCTTTGATTTGAAATTATTTAGAATTCTAAATCTTTTTAGCAAAAGGAATGCAAAAGCGAGAAATTAATCGTGCGCAGATCAGACTTTCTAGTGAATGAAAATCACAAAATTATTTTTGGGGAAATCCAAAATAGTGGTGCCAACTTTCTGGACATAGGGTAAGAGCACCAATTGTTTGCACATTCGCCTATTGTTGTCACCCCTCTTTAATTTGTTTAAAACAATAGAAAAATGCAAATATTTAACGTGGTCTATTCGAGATACAATAATATGAGAAAAATATGATAAAAATTATCATTTTCCTGTTGTTTAAAGCAAATTAGAAGGAGGTGCCAACAATAGGTGAACGTGCCAACAATATTGGTGCTCTTACCCTAACTAATAATAATGCACTATAAAATGAAGTTCCGGATATATCACTTATGTTAATTAAGTTCATTCACGTTTTTAAAATCTTAATAAATCAGAAGAATAAATTAATTTAATTTCACCATAATAAAATTTTCGATGCAGAAATTCTATTATAGTGTCGCGCTACATTGATTTTGTCTCATAGCTCAATAATTATGCCACAGTAGAAAATAGCTTTTAATTTAAAATCAATATCCTTTGAAATTACTTTCACAATTTCTTGCATCATGAAAATACATATATATAAAAACTAAAATCTGCCTAAGATTGAAAATTCCAATTTGTTTGCGCATCTAAATTGTTTTTCAAAATGAGTAGAAGATTAAAATGACCTAGTCTATAACTCCTGAACGATATATCTGCCGTTTTCAAGCTAGCATTTATTTTCCGTTTAAAGAAAAACGATAAGTCACCTAAAAAGCTTAAGTCCCTACTTCGTAGAAAATTCTTCGCATCTGGTGATACTAAACGTTATCCTTTTCATGTGCTTTACGACTTTACATAGTTCAACTTTCCCACCCTTACAACAGCTTTCCAGAAACCCCTCTCTTTACTCTCTTACGTATATCGTCTTTCGCCTTTTTATGTTCCTTATACACTTTGTTAGAATCTTAGCATGTAAAATAGTTCCTATAAAATTTGAATCTAGAGATGAGGAATTGTCTAGACTTTTAATTAGATGGAAAGATCGAAGATGCTTTTATCCCAATATTATTTTTTTAAAGCGGATCTACGACAGTCTTTTTTTTCAAGTAAATAAATCATACTCGCATCGAGGAATATCATATATCCCGAGGAACCCTATTAATAAAGATATTCAGCTTCTCGTGAGACATTTGTATCGGCGACGTGTATAAATAATTGTAGTATGTATAGGACTCGTAATAAATAGGTTTTTGCATTTGAAGGATCTCTAAAATTATTTTTAAATTATTCCCCACAACGGTTGTTAGACTTATTAACCTCTCGTCAATACATCCATTTCCATTTTTTCAATAATAACAAGAATAATTGAGTCCAATTTCCAATGTCCCTTTTGACCGATGAGTATACGAGAACCACTTTATATTTGTTAAAAACCAGAAACCACGCGGACTTAATAAGGTAATAAATAAGAAAACGCAACTAATCGCCAGGAACAAACCGCTATGATATTTCAACTTTTGCCAAAAAATATATAGTCATCTTCGAATTTTAAATTAGCCTCTTTCTTTACACTTTTTTAAGGTAGCCAATCTGCAATACTTTTTTTTAACTTGCACAAGATTCAGGAAACGAGGAAACAATTAAGAAAAGAGATTGCTCCTTGGACTGCATAAATCTCAAATGATGAAATCGTACTTTGAGAACGTAAATAACTTTCGAATATTCTACAAAAAAGTGTTCGCAATCAGAGAAAAATATTACTATTGGTCATCATTCCAACACTTTTCTATTTTAGTGTTATTATCTTCGGTATTAATCAAGCGAATCCTATTTCCAAATTTCATTTTTCAAGAGTAATTGGATTCCAGTGGTTACCAAATCAGAATGATTTTTATTTATATCAGAATTTAAATTGGACACATTTATTCAATTTCGATGAATCTTTTAGTAACTCTCCATCAATTGCAAATTTGAGAGGTTATTTCTCACTTTTGAAATGAAAATATCCATTAATTGACAATACTATGTATTCGTTTTCATCAACCTGAAAATTCAGACGCTCCACTGAACATTTGAAGACTAAAATAATTATAATTAAATGCAATACGATGGCTCTGACAGAAATTAATTGAAACACAGTGAAAATTTAATTAATCAATGAAATCTTAAATCAACAGAGAAATCTAGAACAAGAAATTTTTTAATCTTCGATAAAGTGTCTACAGGCGACGATTAGAAAGATATCGGTCAAATGAAAAAGAAAAAAATGATGAGAGGATTTATATTTGAAACGAGGCTTATACTGGGGCAGCAGAAATTGAAACGCTCCGGTTTTTATGAGTGCTTAATCCATCACTTTCCATGCTGTATTCGGGGAAGAGGCTGTCAACCTGAACCATCCTGGCAGTAATAAAACACGACTCCCTCTTCTTAGTTAAGTGTACTTGTACGAACAAGCAGTTGTTATTCTAACAAGCCACATTGTGCACGCGATGCTGCGAAAACTATTTCGAGTTAAAATATGATTGAAAATTAACGAAAGGATGTCGACACAATTTTGCATTACTAAGTACATGTACAATTTTCATCAGTGAAATTTCACTAATTCCCAGTCAAATTCCACTGATTCTCAGTGATTCTTTTCTCACAATTATAATTAGTGAAAAGTCACTGAAATTTTCAGTAGTTTAGTGACGATTACTGAAAATTTCAGAGATTTTTCACTGAATGGAATCTTGAAAAGAGAGTGACTGAAAATCAGTGAACTTCCACTGATTCAATTTTAGAGAGCATATATCTTGAAAATATCGAACATATTGTTGATTTAATGAGATGTCATAGGATTTTGAATAATGTTCAGGAATTTAAAAGGATTTTACTATATTTATTGGGATTTTAGATATTTTAAGGGATTTCATGGAATTTTGAACAATTTTAAGGAATTTGACGATATTTTATTGTTCATGGAATGTTGAGTACATGTTGTTGCTACAATTTGATGATGTTACAATTTTCAAAACGCTGCAACTTTTGGAATTTTTAATTTTTCGAAATTTCTTTTTTGTAGAAGTCTAGAACTCTTTCAACAATAAAATATGGCACAACAAAAAACTGGTTTCTGACGAAATTTTTTGGCGAAATTTAAAGGAATTTCATGAGATTTTAAGTAATTTTGAAGGATTTAACAATATTTTGTGGAAGTTTAAGTAATTTTAAGAACTTTTGAGAGATTTTAAGGGATTTCACGAAATTTCTTTGGATTTTCAGGTATTTTAAGGTATTTAATGAGATTTTCTAGGATTTTTAATTATTTTAAGGAATTTAAAAGGATTTTGCGAAATTTATGGGGATTTGACAATATTTTGTAGTATTTTAAGTAATTTTAAGGGTTTTTACAATATTTTATGGGATATTAAGTAATTTTAAGGACTTTTAATTTATTCAAGTGATTTTACGAAATTTCATTGAATTTTCATGAAATTTAAGACATTCAATGAAATTTCATGGGATTTTGAGTAATTTTAAGAGATTTAACGATATTTTAAGGAATTTTAGGGAATATCATATGAATTTGAGAAGTTTAAAGGAATTTTATAAAACTTCCCATGCAGAAAACGAAATTTTGCAAAATTATGTGAAAGTTCAAAAATTTTTCGACAAAAAAAAAAATATGTGTTTTTATGGAATGACGAATCTTGTTTATTTAACTTAGGAACTTCATAAATCGCAAAAATTTCGAGTAATATTCAATTCCGACACATTATGCGATTATGCGCTTCTCATAAAATAGAGGTCTCTAAAAATGATCCATTTTTTAAAAATGAAGACCGAAATTCTTCGTTTTTGGAAATTTTGATTGGGAACCACTGTAGGGCTTCGCTTCTATGCTATCGCACGATGGCAACCTGTTGCTTTTCTCGCAGCTCGGGTTAGCAAGTATAACACAGGTATATATAGGTATAACTATATAGAGAATGAACGCGTGCCTGTGCAGTAAACTGCGAAAACGTCAGATGCAGGACCGAACGGATAATAAATTGGGGACCAACAAGATCTGGAATATTTACCTACTTTGCGTGACATTGTGAACGTTGATATGCCAAATTGCTTATGCATAATGGTGACAAAGATCCCTATCTTTTACTCATTAGTCCTCCTTGCATTAATATTTCAAAAAATTTAATTTTTTATCGACAATTCATGCAGGTGCTTTGAAAACGCATTTTACAGAAGCATCTGTGCTGCCTTTGTCTCTTCAATGTGGGTGGTCGGTCAGTCAATATTTTTATTCCCGCTTGTTAAAAATCTTTTGTCGTTCATTCAAATCAAGAGAATTCTGCTTGCATATATATATACATATCATATTTTATCTTTATAAATTTCAATTAAAGCTTTTTTTCTCAAATAATAATTTGACGGATCAATCAGTATCAGATTAATAATTAATGAGACAAATTGTCTGAAAAATCAGTGAAACCAAAGTCATTTTAAAATTACTTAAAATTCCATGAAACCTCATGAAATCACTGAAAATTACGGAAAATTCAATGAAATTTCGTAAAATCCTTTCAAATTACTCAAAATCCCATGAAACCTAATGAAATGACATTAAATTTCTTAAAATTCCTGAAAATCCAATCAAATTTCGTCAAATCCCTTGAATCCTTTAAAAGTCCTTAAGATTAATTAATATCCCATAAAATATCGTAAAATCCCTTAAAATAACTTAAAATCCTAAAAAATATTGTAAAACTCCTCATGAAATCCCTTAAAATTTCTGAAAATCCCAATAAATTTTGCAAAATCCTTTTAAATTCCTTAACATTTTTCAAAATCCAATGAAATTTCGTAAAATCCTTTGAAATCCATTAAAAGTTCATAAAATCGCTTAAAACTCCACAAAATAGCGTTAAATCCTTTAAATTACTTAAAATCTCATAAAATCTCATGAAATTGCTTTAAATTTTGTAAAATTCTTTTAAATTCCTTAACATTATTCAAAATCCCATGAAATCTCATTAAATTCCTTAAAATATCTGATAATCCAAGGAAATTTCGTAAAATCCCTTTAAATTTCTGTAGATTCTATAAAACCACAATAACTGGTAAAATCCCTTAAAATTTCTGAAAATCACAATAAATTTCACAAAATTCTTTAAAATACCGTAAAATCCGTTAATATTTCTAAAATTTCAATAAACTTCGTAAAATTCGTTTATTCAATGATTCAATGCGAAAGTCCAACAATATAAAATGTAATTAAATCTGGTTCTGATTAATAATAATGTAGACACATGTTTGTTGTAAGTTGTAAGTAAATTACAGGTAATTTTGGACGATACTACCAGAGCTACACAGAAAAAGAGATGTAGCCATTGAACAGGCTTGTGTGACCCTGTAAAAGGGCAACCCGACAAACTTAGGCCCTTATAAGCAAAAGGAATATGACAAGCTCTTCGAGCTTCTATAATCTTTAAATGGAAACCTGATTAAAAATGTGTCCCTAAGGGAGCTAAATGATAGAAAGATAAATAAAATAAATCCACTTTACAGCAAGAGCGTCATTCTTAATCTCTCTCTCAGCTCATAAAATTTCCTTAATAGAGTCACGTAACAACGATAGATAAACTAGTTTCTCGACTAGCTCATTTCGTACTAAGCTCACTCAAATACTCCACATTTCTCATAAATTACTTATATTATACATATATTATCAAATGAACTACTACTTCTTCAATTCAGAACCCATTAATATGCACTTCCGAGGAGTTGATCACTCGAATTTTCAATGTAAAACAGATTTCAAGATTATAATTCAAGACTTACCTTTCTGCTTATTCGCCAAGATTTTTCGCCTTTGGGATCATAAATGACACCTTTCTGATCTCATTAAATGCAATTTTCTTCGGATCTCCTAGCAGCAACTCCTAAAACGTAAAAAAGTAATACAATCGATTATTTAAGTCCATAAATATATATATATGTATATCATTCAGATTCCCTCATGAATAATTTTTTCTAAGAGAATCTTTCTCGGTTCAGTATCCCACAAATCCGGAAAAGAAGAGACCTCGTTAATTAAGAACTCTAGAAGGAGTTCTATGTTCTAGAACGTAGCGCCGAAGTAAAATCGCGCGTGCGTAGCATAATTGCACTTAATTAACTGTCGGTGATTTACGGTTGAGAAAAGGTCTAAAGATGTGCCTTGGATTCATGCTGTGATAAAAATTTTCTGGTTCTAATGTTCTCTCTTCAAATGGAGTCTTCTGATAAAGTCGAGATAATTAATTTTCTTTCAGCCTTTCCTCTCATAAATAAAACCATCTTATTCAAAATTGATATAACTATATTTCTAACTTATTCAATTAATTAAAGGAATATCTTTTTTAAGGTATAGTGCAAAAATCAGGTTCAGGATTTTTCAGTCCAATTATAATGTTATTTGAAACAAAAACCGGAATTGTTCTCGAAAAGTTCAATCTTTCCTCGCATCGCAGCCCGAAAGTCTTGTGGCAACAGTTGTGCACCATAAAAAATGTTTTCTCCCTGTAAAATTAATGCAAATGTTTCAGATGCACAGACGCCAAACATGTTGATAGCTTTACAAAGCGGGGCAGTTATTTTACCAAAAGAGGGATATGCGCGATAACTGCTCGGGCCAATCCCGTCACATCCATGGGCCAACTAACGTGGGTCAACAAGCAGCGGTGTATTCTTTTCCTGATTCAAAAGATAAGAATCCATTCCAACAGCCGACTAAAGGCGAAGCGTCCGTGTGCGAGCTGTCGCCACAAGTTGGGAACAGTGCATTCAGGAGACTATAAATGTTTTGTGCAGGTAGTGATGGAAGAGAAAATATTTTCATCATTTGTGTCTTTCAACCTAATTTTCTGTGCTACTTCAACACAACGTGCAGTACCGCTTGCAAAATAAACTTTAAATGAGTTCAATTCCCCGTACAGAAATTGCCCCATTTAGCCTTATTTAAAATGGGGTTCTGGCGAGGCCCTGGTCGAGATTTCTATTTTCGGTAAAAATAATTTAATGTAATGAGGCATTTATAGGACAACGATAATATCTAATAATATAATATCTCATTAATAACAATCTTGTGTAAAATTGGTAAAGTGCTTTTTTTATGAAACTGAAGTTTTCAACGCTTACGACAACGAAATATTATTCTTTTGTAAAAAGCACGAGACCTAAAATGTTATTACGCTAAATGGTTCCATTTGATGTCAAAAGAAACCCAAAACAGTTTCAACCCCCTACCACAATAAAATCACCCCCAAAGTCATTCCCTAAGTATGTACAAATAACATCATTATAAAATTCCTAACTTCGAGATCTAAAATTTTATTCTTCACGGAAAAAAATTTTTCTTTAAATAATGCATTTATATCTGTAGAATAGCAATGTACACACAAGATATAGCTTCTTAGATTCAACCGTATCCCTAAAATACCGATACTGAAATACAAAAAACAATCGCCTGTTTTCATCATTGAGATTGCTGAATTATATATAAAAATATTTACGGTATTAATTTTGTATTCATATAACTTGAATGTATCTACATGAATTATGTATAAAGAAACTGCTTGAACTTAGCAATATAAAAGATATTGCTGTTCTAAATAAACATTCACTTATTTTAACAATCAGTATCCCTAGTTTTGACACTTATTATGTATACATAATTTAGAAGTGTTTTTTTTATAAACGAAGCGCTCTTCATTATTTTTTTCCGTGTTTTAAATAGTTCCATTTAATGTCCAAAGAAGACCAAAATAGATTCATCCACCTAACACTCTAGGTTCACCCCCAACATCATCCCCTAAGTACAAAAAAATCATTGCAAATCTTAACTTCCAGACCTAAAATTTTATGGTTTTAAATGGTTTCATTTAATGTCACATTAAATGAAACCATTTAAAACCATAAAATTTTAGGTCTTGAAGTTTAGGGATTTTTAGAGATTTTTAATGACTTTTTTTGTGCTTAGGGGTTGATTTTGAGGGTGAACATAGAGGGTTAGGTGGATGAAACTTTTGTAGGCTTCTTTGAACATTAAATGTAACCACTTAAAATCATAAAATTTTAGGACTCGGAGTTAGGAGAATTACAATGATTTTTTTGTACTTAGGGGATGCTTTTGGGGTTGAACCTAAAGGGTTAGGTGGATGAAACTTCTTTTGAACTCTTTGAACATTAAATGGATCTATTTACCTGACCCGCGTCTGACTAAACATCGGGAAAACTGATCACAGCCCTACCAAATCCCATTCTAAATATCTTCACGGGCTAAAAATTACTTAAAATCTCTTGAAATCCCTTTAAATTCCCTAAAATTACTTGACATCTGTTCAAGTGAATCTGTTCATTGTAAATCTCCATACCGCTGTCTTCAATAATTCAATCCCCAATTATTATGTATACACACATAAGAAAAGTAATCCGAAGTTACTTTCGAGAAACGAATTTCTCTTGGCCAATTTGTCAAAAAATATTGCATCAAAACCTGCAGGCGCATGCATAATGAATTACACATGCCAGATGCACTATAAATTCCGTACATTGTGTTCCACGCTTTGCAGTGTACAGTAGACGGGCCGTAACATTATGGCCACCTTTACCCTATGCACTTCAGAATGTCACAGGAATCTTCGTCGTGATTTAAAGATCCTGAAGGTTGACTGCAGAAATTATCGTTAAATGCTTCGTGGTTGCATTGTATAGTGAAAGTAAATCGATACTCGAAACTTGTGTAGTTTTACTTGTGCATATAACCTGCAGAGACGAGGTATACGTACAAAATCGATTTTGCGAAGCGAATGAGCGATCGCGAGTATATAATATCTCCGCTCATTAGTCTTGCGAAATTGATCAATCTGGGATCAGTCATTTAGAACATTAAGTTCTCAGCGCCCTTCCTCCATCAAAAGTATAATGAGAATCTTGCAAAACTGATGTAATTTCAGATTTGGAATTAGAATCTAATTGGAATTTGAATAATAACTGTAATTATACTCGTAGACTGTCAATAACTAGGGTGTCGGTCTTTCAAACGATTTCAAATTTCTGTATACTTTAAATAACTTTAAATTGTCCTATATGTATTTTCTCAGGTAATGTATCCATATAGCATAATTTGCCAAGGAAAAAATCTGTGATTAGATTTCTGCATGTCAGAGTAAATTCGTAACTATGTTCTAATTCTTCTAACCTCATTTCACAGTAAATGTTCTGCTCGCAATCCTAGGTGCGAAATTTGATCGACTGCCAGAGCTTGACCATCGGCCCAAAGTCGGCCCTGCCTTGGTAACCGATCTACGATAATCAGAGTTGGGCCGACTAAGGTGTTTTCAAGCTGCCATTGTCCCACCGACGTTGGCAACCAACGTCGGCGGCTGGTGAAAGTCGACTGTCGGCCCAATTCTGGCCCGAGTTTGGATCGACAATCGGGCCAACTGTGGCAGATTGGTTGGTACAACCGCAAGAATGCGGTTGAATGTTGAATGTCCAATGTCGGGCCGACGTTGGAATCGATCAAGGGCGGTTGATCGTCATCATTTTGCTGGTTGGTCCAGCTGTGGCGCACAAAGTTGGACCGACCGTCCGATAGTTGGTCCGACCGTGGGCCGATGGTCAATTCGCACATGGGATAAAATCTCATTTCCCAAGTTTATAAAAAGTTATTTATATTTCATTTTTATATAGGTATATATAAATTGATTTTATTGATGGTTACGACATTAAGAAGTCGCCTTGAACAGACGCGAATTGCGGATCATGACCCGTAATAAGTATTTGCAGAAAGGATTCAGGGAATAAGGACCTAATATGGAATACCATGTTGCGCGCAATATCGGACAAACCATATTTGGACAAGGCTACTAAACTGGTTTTTAGGCAAGTCTCCGCCCGCGGCTGATCCTTTTATACATACATATACATATCTTCCACTCTGAAAAGGGCCCGTTAGCGAAAAAGTATAGGACGAATCGAAAATCGCGATAGAAAGAAGGAGGATTGAAAAATTCCGTAAGGACAATAAAGCATTGTAACCGGCCAAACCTCTAATGGAAAAACAGTAGAGATAAACTTAAACAATGGAATCCTAAAAAGACAATATATGTATTATGTGCGTATAAAGTAATTCTAAACGACAAAGTTAAGGGTGTAACCTAGTTGGTAGGCTAAAAATATAGGCTATTTTCGGGAATTTTTTGTGAGCATGCTATATGGAAGATATTAATATGAAACTTGCAAGGGGTGATTATCTAGATGTTTAGGATGAATATCTAGATATTTAGGATGAATATATTTGTAATTCAATTTTTTGACTATCTAGATGTTAAGTTTGAATATCCATTTTTCTCCGTGTAGGTTACACCCTTAATATAAGTTTTAAGACTTTCACACCATTTTTTAAATCCAGTAAAAATAATGTACAGAAAAAACGAACTGTGAAAGTAACTGTAAGGCACATTTGCCTCTGTGAAATCAAGAAATAAAAGATTTAAAAAACCTAAATTTAATGACACGGGTGATGTCCAATTCACAAATGCACACCCCTTGTTCCGATTCTTTGGTACGCATTAACCATGCCAATTTTTAATTACGAAGCATGTGAAAATCGCACAAAACCTTGGACAAATTAACATTCCGCTAGGCGAAGAAGGAAAAAGAAGATTGCGAAAGTAAATAAGTAATGAGAACTGTGTATATAATACTAATTGAAGAAATGTGTACTACACTAATTGAGGTGTGCCGCTAAAAAATCTTAAGTCCACTTTCTGGCATTTTTAGAAATCTAAAAGTACACATGTGCAACTTCCAGTTTTCAGAATCAGGCAAACAAAAGAACACTTGCTTCATAGAATCAAAGATTGAAATTAAATATTTGGTTAAACATAAGACCACTCGATTCGAGGAGTCCTATTTTTTGGTCTTCTATTGATGAAACTGAAGTTTTCAACGTTTACAACGAAAAATTATTTTTTTTTTGTAAAAAGCACGAGACCTAAAATTTTATTGCACTAAATTGTTCCATTTGGTATCAAAAGAAACCCAAAACAATTTCAACCCCCTACCACACTAGGATCACCCCCAAAATCATCCCCTAAGTACAAATAAAATCATTATAAATTCCCTAACTTCGAGACCTAAAATTTTATGGTTTTAAATGGTTTCATTTAATGTTCAGAGGCAAACAAAAGTTTCATCCACCTAACCCTCTAGGTTTACCCCCAAAATCAACCCCGAAGCACAAAAAAAATCATTAAAAATCTCGAAACCATTTAAAACCATAAAATTTCTCTCGAAGTCTGGGGCCTCGAAATTTGGGGATTTTTAGTGAATTTTTTTGTGCTTAGGGCTTGAGTTTGAGGGTGAACCTAGCGGATTAGGTGGATGAATCTTTTTTGGCCTCTTTGAACATTAAATGGAACCATTTAAAACAATAACATTTTAGGTCTCGATGTTAGGGGATTTATAATGATTTTTTTGTACTTAGGGGATGATTTTGGGGGTGAACTTAGAGGATTAAGTGGATGAATTTACTTTGGCCTTTTTTGGAATTAAATGGAACTATTTGAAACAATTAAATTTCAGTTCTCGAAGTTAGAGAATTTATAATGATTTTATTTGTACTTAAGGGATGATTTCGGGGGTGATCCTAGTGTGGTAGGGGGTTGAAATTGTTTTTGGGTTTCTTTTGACATCAAATGGAACCACTTAGTGCAATAAAATTTAGATCTAGTGCTTTTTATAGAAAAATAATTTTTCGTTGTCGTAAACGTTGAAAAATTCAGCTTCATTATTTTCTTGTCGTCTATTGATTGAACTACCTATTTAAACATATCGATGAGAGGGACTATATAAATATAGTACAACTGATGATTTACTGTGATTATTTGCAATGCATTGTTTGAAAGTATGACAATAAATATAAAAAGTGCAACTTTGTAGCCGAAATGCGCAAGGGGACGGGTCGATTATCTGTTGATCAAATCCATCATGCGTATCGGTGGGAGGAAGGCATACAGCCAAATAAGCCAATTATGTCAATCCCGGGAAATCGTTTGTCGAATCGGAGAGCTGGAGGCGATGGTTATGCGCCGACTTCAATGGCATGCAGCAAGTGCAGTGTGCACATATAAGTATGTTTCGGCATTATGGCCGAAGGAAGAAGGAACGAGATGTCGAACGAATGGATGGATGGATTGGTCTTGGGTCCATCGGGCCCATCAGAGGAGGGCACGGGTAATTATACAAGCAAACAAGGGGCGGTCCCTCTAAAATTATAGGGTCCTACACGATACCCCTCTAGCACTCAGTTTATCCATAATTACAGGGCCAACTACTCTTCGTGGCATTCTTTCTTTCTCCCTTTCTCTCCCTTTCTTCAATCGATATCTTACTGCTCTGCTCAAATAAGCAACGTGTCCAATGTCACTTATCTACATAATATGATGACTATTTAATGTATCTCCATCGTCATTTTCTCTAAGGATATAGATCTATTTTTAATACTTATTGGCCAGCAATAAGCATGTAAAGATTAAAAGAGAGGCAGAATTTGGGCCATCAGAAGATTCAGAAATATCCCGATTAGCCGGTGCCATTTCTATGACTTATGACCCAATCCAATCCTTTTTTTTTATACAATTAACTACCTGAGGGCGGACCTGCTCTAAACCTATTATTACTCTGTTTATAATTATTTTTTTTAGATTTATGTACGATTGCTGTTGTAAATGTCTACAATAATTTACTATCAAAATAAAAATATTTAATTATGTAGATTGTTTTGTTCTTAATGCTTTTATTTAATAGGATGTCTACAAAATTTCACCAACGAAATTCCTGGGCAATTCCCGCATTTTTCCTGCAATTAAATATAAAGTTCCTCTTACGATAGAATCATCATGCAATGCATAGTGAGTTGTGACATGCGTAATTTGTTCCATTTTGCAATATTATAATTTACTTAAAAATTATATTTTTACATTTTTTAAAACAATTTTTAAGAATTTCAATTTTAAGTTCAAGAAATTTCAAGTGATTTTAAGGAATTTCTAGAATTGTTTAAAGAATTCAAAACAATTTCAGGATTTCCATAAGATTTCAAGAAATTTTTAAGGGATTTCAAAGAATGTCAAGCGAGTTGCTTAAAAGTTATTTAATAAGATTTGAATGAATTTGAAGCGATTTCAAGGGATTTAGAAAAAAATTCAAAAATGTTAAGAATTTTCAAGAGATTTTAAGAAATTTAAGAAAATTTAAAGAATTTAAAAAGATTTCAATTGATTTTAGCGAATTTCAAGAAATTTTGAAAGACTTTAAATGATTTTAAAAATGTTGAAGAGATTTCAAAAAATTATGATTGTTTCTTTTGAAATTATTGACTGATTAATGCTTTTATTATCATTTTAAACATTTATAAACGAAAATATAAACTTTTGGTAAATTATTTTTATTTTTATTTGTATATGATGGAATTTACTTTTGTATTTTCGTTTATAAACGTTGTAAATGGCAGTTATATGAAATTTGACAGGATTTCTAAGAATTCAAGTGATTTGAAGGAATTACTAGGGATTTGACAGGATTTTAAAGTTTCCTTTTAAAGGATTTGAAAATAATTAAAAATATTTCAAGAGATTTAACAAAAGTTGCAAGTGTCAAATAAAAATATTTTGATTGATTATTTGGAAAAGTTTTTTCAAATCGGAAATCCATTTCCCGCATCAAAAATAAAATCAAGGACAATTCCCGGATTTTTTTTCAATTCCCGAACAATTTTGGATTACCTTAAATTCTCACACAGTATTGGAATAGCATTTATATACTATTTTAATTTTATACAGTTTGATTAACATAAGAAATTGTTCAATTTTTGGCTGCATTTACTCGTACTCATTAAAATTGACTAAACAACAACTATGTAAATAAATTAGTGACTCGTGTTTTGCTGTTTAATTTGTCAATTCTGACTACGTGTACCGAAATTTCGCTACACATATCCTTTTCCAACTCTCGCTATTTCTAAAGAAGCTTACTTACCGTCAATAATATCGATATCTGTCAAATAAAAATTATGTTTGACGCAAAATGTAGGTCTGTACACAAATTGCTGTCAGTGACATCGACAACTTCACTTATCAACTCGTTCGTCACCCGAGTTCGCGAATAAACGACTACTGAAAATATATCTCTCGAGTCAATAAAGTCCTTCCCCTGTGACCCATGCCATATTTTTTTTAACAGGTATGAAAAACTATTTCAGAATTCCACTCTCTACACTGGATATTAAATTAATATTATATGCCTCTGCTCTCTCTAAAAATTTGCGTACACCATAAAAACAGTTTTATATCAAATCTTTCCTTTGAAATCCTAATACATGCAAATGTCATTTTGCATTAATTGAATAATACCGTGAAAGCACTTTTTACTGCTTGTTTGGAGCTTAAAAAGGGACAAGTTTAATAAATGAAAATGAAATTTAGTCTGATGTATCTCGGAAGCAGTTCCTATTGCAATCGTAATTAACTAATTAAAATTGAGTTTTCACTTCATTCCATCACGTGAATCCTATGCCGAGAGAAATATAAACTAAAATAACACGAAATTTTTATTAATATATAAACTTAAATTACCTTTAAGTAATTGAATAATCTATTCGACGAAGTATATAAAATTAATATGAAAAACGTCAAATAAACCCCAGAATACAAAGGTTACAAATATCTACAAAAAAACTTTTTTTATGTAGACGGATAGTTGTGTATTTCGTTTAAGAAATAATACACACAGTATACAGGTACAGTATACAGATGTTGAAGGCAAAGAAGAATCTTATAGTCTCAGGTATCGTCATTAAATTGTATTCAGCTCATCAGAAAGTCGTAAACAGCTACCTATTCCTTTCTCAATACCCTCGATTATTAATACAATGCAGTCATATTAAAATAAATCGATACGTGAATATACAAGGCAATGCTAATTGTAATTATGTACACTCATAGTCGGTAAATGCTTTAAAGGACGTTATACTTAGGGACCGTAGTTAAATTACGTAACAGTTTACACTCAGAAAAAAGTTTGCTTGAATCAAACAAACATATCATTGGTATGGGGTCAAAGAAAAATTTTTTTGAATTAAACAAAGTTTGTTTAATTCAAAGAAATTTTATTTAATTCAAAAAAAAATTATTTCTTCACATTAAATAAGATTTCTTTGAATTCAAAAAACTTTGTTTAATTCAAATAAATTTTTACTTTGACCCCATATCAATGATATGTTTGTTTGATTCGAACAAACTTTTTTCTGAGTGTAAAGGGGGGAGGGGTCGAGAGATTCCGTTACGGTTTGTTATGGTAGGGGGGGGGGGGTATTTCATCTATGTATACGTAATTTTTGGAAATTCGCGAATTAAATATTGATTATATATTTATGAATACTCATATGTAGAAGTCTGTACCTGCAAAGCATGTAATATTCAAATACTAAAAATTTCCATTAATTTCAAGTCCTATATCTTATTATTTCGCGAAACCAAAAATTACGTACAGTAAGGGGGGGGAGGGGTAAAAAAATTTTGTTATGGCTTGTTACAGGGGGGAGGGGAGGTCTTAGAGAGGGCCTAAAATGCGTTACGTAATTTAAGTACGGCCCCTTAGCCAGATTGACAAATTGGCCCAATTTTTCGATTCACACATGCCGTACACAATAAGCTTTACATTCGATGCTGGATACATTATACATTATACATTATACATGATACATTATACGTGTACGAACGATATGAGTATTTATTTACAATTATTTACTGGTCCTCGATAGTCATACGCAAACGCTCATTTTGACCTTTCTCAAAATTTATGCTCCGAGCAACAGAGCTGCAATTAAAGCTTCCGGCACTCCTAGCCAAAAAAAGCTAACCAAATTTTTAGATAATTAATTACCGCTACTGCTTACACAAATTCCTAAAAGTATTTCGTTGCTCTCAATGTTAATTAGTTATTCTGAACTCGAAATAAGCAATTTGAATAACATAATTGAGATCCATATAGAGTAAATACGTTTTTCAGTATCTATTCTATCACACAAAAAAACGTCTGGTTAAATTAACCAGAATTATTGTTCAATATGCTCTTACTATTTTTTCTGGTTGATTTAACCAGAATTCTAGTTGTTTTAACTAGAAATTCTGATTAAAATAACCAGAATTCTGGTTACTTTATCCAGAAAAATAGTAAGGGCATATTAAACCAGAATTTTAACGACATTTTTTGAGTGATTCACACTAAAAAAAAAGTTCTGGTTAAAGTTACTAAATGCTTCTGATTAAAAAATTTCCCCTTAAAGTCTCTTGAATAGCTTGAAATCTCTTCAAATTTCTTAAAATTCATTAAAATGAGTTAAAATGTCTTGAAATCTTGTGAAATCTCTTGAACATTCTTAAGGCCATGTATTATCCGATCCCTACCTTACCGACATTTTTTTCTCTGCAACGTTACTTCTAAATTTATTCAGATATCACATTGAAAATTTCTAAAATTAAAGAAAACATGCTAAGGTACGTTTATCTGGTCCTAAATATCTACATTTATAAAAAAAAAAATTTTATATTAATACAAATTTAGGACCAGATAAACGTACCTTAGCATATTTTATTTTATGTTAGAAATTTTCAAACTGATATCTCAATAAATTTAGAAGTAACGTTGCAGAGAAAAAATTGTCGGTAAGGTAGGGATCGGATCAGTAAAACATGGCCTTAAACTCTTTTAGAGTCTCTTAAAAATCCCTTGAATTTCCTTAAAATCCGTTGCAATCCTTTAAAATCTCTTCAGTATACCTTTAAATTCCATTAAATCATTTAAACTCCCTTAAAATATTTTTAAAAACCTTCGAAATTCATTAGTCACTTAAAATCTCTTAAAATTCCAGACAACAGGTAAATTTCTGCTATTCTGGATATATTGACCAGAATGTTAAACCAGAAAAGTTTCTAGTAAAATATTCTGGTTATTCTTACCAGAAATTCGTGTTACATTTACCAGAAAAACTGATTAAAATAGCCAAAAGATGGTCAACCAGAAACTTCTAATACTTTTAATTAGAACTGATAGTAAAGGCATATTTAACACTATTTTCTGGTTATTCTAACCAGAACTTTTTTTGAGTGCACATATACAATAGGGTGGGTCGAAAAAAAATAATTTAGGAATCAGACATTCTTCCCATTTGCAATTTTTCTCTTTTTCAAATTTTTTTTATGTTCAGGAAGGTGAGAAAAGTCTTCTCAATTTTTGGCAAATTTTAAAAAGCAATTCTCTACGAGATAATGACAGCTAATTTACCCCTAAAATAAATAAAAAATTCTAACGCCTATGTATATAGCAGGAGAATTATTTGAGGTATTTAAGAGCATTCTAGTTATAAAAGTGTACTAGAAAAAAAAATTGACAAGTCAAAGGAATCAAAATTGGATTCAACATTTCAAAATTATTCTGTTTCCAATTTTGATTCCTTTGACTTGTCAATTTTTTTCTAGTACATTTTTATAACTAGAATGCTCTTAAATACTTCAAATAATTCTCCTGTTATATACATAGGCGTTACAATTTTTTATTTATTTTATGGGTAAATTAAGTTGTCATTATCTCGAAAGGAATCACTTTTTAAAATCTCCAAAAAATTGAGATAACTTTTCTCACCTTCCTGAACATAAAAAAAAATTGAAATAAAGAAAAATTGCAAGTCCCTGTAAACAAGAAATTTTTCAAACATATTTTTCAAGCGCGCGTATCGAAGACATATATATATCGACTTCAAATTAATTATACTTTTTTAGGGTCCCAATGTGCTATTTTTCCGCATGGGAAGAATGTCTGATTCCTAAACTATTTTTTTTCGACCCACCCTAGTATATAATCAAGTTTGACTTTTTGAATAAACATGGAATATGCAAGAAAGAATAATTTACAAAATAAAAGTAAAAGACAAGATCTATATGTACATAAGAATCTTACAATTTTTTCATATCGCAGTCTAAATCGTGCCGTGCTCTAGTTACGGTTCTACATCGTCCTGTAATCTAAATAAACAACAACAGTTTATGATGCAAAAATTTATGGTATAAACGTAGTTTTTATTACCCTTCTAAATTATGACAATTTTTACGATGGCATCATTTCGTATTATTAATGGGACTCGAAACTGAATTTCCAGCTTTGGAAATTGTAAATCACTACCACAAGCTACGTAGAATCTCGTTTTAATAGAAGTCACATATAAGTCTGTTTGAAGTTTCTATTCTGATATGGACATGTTGAAGGTAATTTGAAAAAAGGAATCCTATACTTTTCAATTTAATTTCTCTGAGAAAAAAATTGCACTGAGTAAAAGAGTATGTTTAAAAAAATTTCCCGATGCAATTATTTTAGTACGTCAAATGATACACTTTTTTCTCTATATAGTCAGTTTCGCCAATATCAATACAAAACCGACGAGCGACTGTTATATCGACTTGCGCAAATTCGTCATTCGTCGATCTTAAAACACTCATAAATTATTTTGGCACCACTTTAGAAGGAGAAAGAGATATCGTGAAACATGTATTTATAGATTTAAAGTGGATAACTCAAAGGCATTTCAAAATTGTATATTTCAAATATGTACTACTCATAAATATAATTTTGATATAGATAGTATTTTTACATTCTCATCATTTTCCTTTAAAAAATGTGCTAGACATTTTTTAAAGAGTTAAACAAATGTTAATTTATTTTTTTTTATGTTTCAAGACATTAATTCTCCTAACAATAATCACTTAATTGAAATTCAGTTTTAGAAAACAATATTCCCTTGTTGAAACAAAATTTACAACATATATCGAAAAAATCTTCTAAAATCCGATGTCGGTGCCGAAAATAGATCCAAGGACAATCTTTATCGCGACAATCAGTGACAAACTTTAATGTGAGTTTAATGTGTCTTTGATGGCCCTATCGTGCAATTAAAGCTCGTAAAAATTCATGGGCTTTTCTTTAGCATCGTGAATCTTGAAGAAGTTTAAAAGTAAATATCTAAACAAAAGAAATAAATGGTACAATGAAATGTATCTGTTTGTCACTGATATGGCTGACAGTTTTCGAAGAAATTTCCACAAATATCGTAACTCTATATTATCCTATACGGTAGGAATACCGGATATTGATAACTCGTTATTGGTAGATTATTTTTAAACTCTCTAATCTGAATTCGTGACAAATGAGCGACTAATTCACATAAGTAAAAATCTACTAATTGTTAGTTGTATTTCACTATTCCTTTTAGTAGTTTTAAACGTTTCACCAATGTCGATTTGGCAGACGATTTCAAATTCCCGGTCATATCCCGGAAAATTACATTCATTGTCAACATCCTGTAACGCAATAGGGACGACTGAAAATAAAATTGCCGACAATATACAATTCCCGACACTGTAAAATTTCCGACACTAAAAAAATCCCGACAATAGTAAATTCCCGCAAAAAATTATTTTAATAAATAAATAAATAATTTAAATAATAATTTTTAAACAAATTTTTAATTATTCTGTATTTTAAAAATATTTTTCAAACATTTTTAGATGTCTTTTCGGGAATTTTTCAGTGTCGGGAATTTTTAACTTCGGGAATTTCATAAACTGTCGGAAATTTTCTAGTGTCGGGAATTTTCAGTCGTCCCACGCAATAGAGCAAAAAATTGCAAAAAATTTTTTTTATAATGGAAAAAATAAAAATACTTTTTCTCATATAATATGGATAATTATTAAAAGAATGAAAACTCGAATTTTACTGCGATCAGAAGTAAATTCCCGGTCATTTCCCGCTCTTTCCCGGTTTCCCAGTCAAGTCGCACAATGGAGCAAATAAAATGTTTTTAAACAAACTGATATTCAGAAGCCGATTCTCAACCGATTTGCACGTTTTTTTAAAATTAAAGCTAATAAAATTCCGTATAAAT
Source organism: Synergus magnus (assembly GCA_032275165.1). Lineage (NCBI taxonomy): Eukaryota > Metazoa > Arthropoda > Insecta > Hymenoptera > Cynipidae > Synergus > Synergus magnus. Next base: position 9,398,698 of record JAUESH010000039.1, read on the forward strand.
TCGTCATGGTCGATTTAAAAAATATATATTTAATCAATGAAGCAACTATTCAGAAAAGTTATCTAATAGCTTAGCATTTGTTTTTTAACTGAATTCATGAAAGATAATAAATAATTTGTTATTCTATAAGCAAATTTTATAAACAATTATCCACAGCAGGTATTTATGATGAAAGAAAACAAGTTTTTTCAACTGAATTGGCCAAAAATTGTACGAAAATGTCACTTATTTATCGGATTTAGTCATCTAATAATAATTTATAACTGTTTAAACAAATTTAAGTAACAAATGCACTGTTTGGATATTTTTAGAGGTTAACAATCCAAGTATTTCTCTTTAACCGTTACTCTTTAAAAAAAATTTCATTTTTGTCAATTAATAAAAAAAAAATTAAAAATATTTTTAAAAAATATGTCCAAAAATATTTTGGGCTTCTGAATATCAATTTGTTCAAAAACATTTTTTTTTTTGCTCCACTGTGAGCCGGAACTCTACAAAATTTTAGTAAAAAATGTGATTAATTAGTCGAAAATGTCACCAATCAGATTTAGAGAAAGGGAAAGCTGAATGCATACACTGTTAAAAATAATGTTTAGGATTGTATCACTGCTTTAAAATATGTAATGCCAAATTGTGATTCACTGTATTGTGAATCAAAATAACAATATCAGCAGTTGAAACTACAATATCATGCACCCAAAAAAAATTTTCTTGAATTAAAGAAACTTTCTTTGAATCAAAAAAATTGTAGTACATATTGATATAGGGTCAAAGAAACATTTCTTTAATTCAAACAAATTCTTTTTGAATTAAACAAACAGTTTCTTTAAATTAAAATAATTCAAAATAATTTTGTTTGAATGAAATAAAATTAGTTTAAAACAAGATAGTTTTCTTTAATATAAAGAAATTTTTACTTTGAATTATTAAAACAAGAGTTTTGATTTAAAACAATTTTTTTTCTAAGCGTATATTGTAAAGATATTTTTAACAGTGTGCAATTGCGTTATTGTGGATGGAATAAGAGTATTGTCCACTGTATATACAATATACAAATACACTAAAATAGACAAGTCTACTTGTATGTTCAATTGTTCAGTTCACATTGAGTTCACGCACTCATCAACTCATCATATAACTCCAAAAGAGTGGAGCAACTTTAATGCACGTTGATTAGGCACACGTCTCCATTACAAGGTACAATTTCGTGCTTTGAACGACGATATCAGCTTCTTTTTACAGAATTTTAATCTGGCCTTATAGCTGTAGGTGTAGAGGTATGTACATAATATTTAATATCAAAGAGATTTTCCGAGAGTCATAGATGCTAACTAACGCGAGGAAATTGGAAATCACCCTCGGGTACTCACAAGGGACGCGCCCGAGATGGGAAGTAACGGTCAGAAAGTCAACCAAGCCCATTCAACAGATCGTAAAAAGGCCGTAAATGTTTCTCCTGATTAAACAAATTTCTGGTCGCTCCGATAGCTATCAAACCTCCAGTGAGACACAAAATCAATTTTTCACATGAATGCGATATCGCATTGTTCGAAATCAATTTTCAATATTGGCACTTTACACCAGTTGTTCTAAATGACGAACATCAACTACTAACTGATATTTTCAGATATGTTGTGCTGCATTTTCAACTCGAATTACACTACCTAAGGCAGTGATTTACTCAAATTCGAAGACTCAAATTTGAAGACTCAAATTCGGATAATAAAACTTATGAAACCTGTTTCTAATACTTTTTTTTACTGAGCCACAATATTTAAAAATTGTAAAACCAGCTTGGCCTTGGCTCGACTTTCTTTTCTATTATGAAAATTTACTTCCACTTTTTTTGGCATCATTTTACAAATCACAGTCATTATTCTCAAATGACTGACTGATATTATACATTATATTCAAACATGAAACCGAACGGCATTTCAATTTTCTGTGGTGCAATACTATAAACAATTTTTAATTCAAAGCGATACTAAATTTTGCTATCATTTCATAACACTTCATAACAATATGTTTACATTTCGAATAGCATCCCTATTTCATGTCCGGTTGTTAATGGTTGGTTTCCCGCTAATTTTCTGGCTAGATCAATGCATTTTCGACGGTGAACACGTTTCCATGACCATTTCCGATATTAGCACTCTCATTAATTCCGGTCACTCGTGAATCTTAATTAAACTCCATTATTCCAACAGCTATAATCTGGGATTTATTACAGATCAGGATTTGCATCGAGCACTATTATAGAATGAGACTGAAGTTTGCAACCTTTACGATAAACGAAAATGAATTTTTTTTTTTATATAAAACATACAAGTTCCAAAATTTACTGGTGGGAAGTAGTTCTATACAAGCCAATAAATGACCCACTAAAGTTTTGAACCCCCTCGTGCATTTGGAACTCACCGTACTTCATCCCTTAAAATTAAAAAATTCACCAAAAATTCCCTAATTCGTGGAGTCAACATTTTTTTGCTGATAATAGGTCTTCTCAATGCTAAAAGATACCCTAAAAACTTTCATCACCCTAATTCATTTGGAACTCACCCCATATCATCCCTTAGACATAAAAAATTCAAATTTACCCTAATTCGTGGGGTCAAAATTTTATGGCTGAGAATAATTCTTTTCAATGCTAAAAAGCACCCCAAAAAGTTGTATCCCCCTAGCTCATTTGGAACTCACCCCATATCATCCCTTAGTCCGAAAAAATTCACCAAAAATTCCCTGATTCGTGGGGTCAAAATTTTATTGCTGAGAATAAGACTTCTCAATGTTAAAAGGCACCCAAACAAGATTCATCCCCCCAACTCATTTGAAACTCACCCCATATTCACCAAAAACTTTTTAGTTTAAGGGATGACATGGGGGTGAGTTCCAAATGAGCTAGAGGGATGAAACTTTTTGTGATGTCTTTTAGCATTCAGATGACTTATTATCAACAATAAAATTTTGACCCCACGAATTAAAGAATTTTTGGTGAATTTTTTAGGTCTAAGGGATCATATAGGGTGAGTTCCAAATGAATTAGGGGGATGAAAATTTTTGGGTTGACTTTTAGCTTTGAGAGAAACTATTATAAGCAATAAAATTTTAACTCAACGAATTAGACTAATTTTGGTATTTTTTTAATTTTAAGGGATGAAGTAGGGTGAGTTCCAAATGCACAAGGGGGTGCAAAACTTCGGTGGGTCATTTTTTGGATTTTTCAAATTAGCAATCAGCAATTAGGCTAGGTATAAAACTTTTGAATATTATCCCGAGTGACAGAAATTAAGGAGATATAACATCCGGCATTTAATGTTTCTATAATTACGGAATACACAAGCCACAATTCAAAAGACGAGTCCATCAAGACACTAATTTAAAAAACCAATTACGAGTTTCCTTGAAAAGTTTTGATAAAACTGAATGCCTGGCACTGTATCTTCAAGACTGCATAATAAGCTCCTTGCTTTAAATAAAGACGTCATACTTTCAAGTTTCATATTTGAATAAATGCAATTGGCCATTAAAATAGCAAACGTCCGCTAGCTGCAGCAGTCACACTTCATCTCAAATGAAATTTCTCAACTTACAAACAAAAATGTATCTCAAAATAATCAGGATTGCTTCAACATTATCGTGTTTCAAAATTCTGCAACTTCAGTCTGAAAGATATCTAATTCAATATCAATATTAATTTATATTTTTTACATATTTTATATTATAATATAAATATACAATATAATAT
>JAUESH010000039.1:9733880-9751324 GCA_032275165.1 Synergus magnus
GATGTTGCCAAATTCCAAACCGGAAATTTCTTTTAAAATTAGACTGCGTTTTTATTTAAACTAATACCACATAATTATTAGAAACTCGACGCTGGAAAATTTATTGTCGATCAAGATTAATCAACCCTTTCTGTCTTTGGCACGATACATTAGGCAGCATTTTTTTAAATCAAAAGAAACAAAAAAATCGTTTATATTTATCTTAAACTTAAAAAATTATTGTATATACAGAAAGGATTAATTGCAGTCATTTATAGTTAAATAAACTTACTTTACTTAAGACCATAGAGCCAAGATAGTAAACTTATTTTCTCTTTAGAGCCAGTGGCACGTTCCTTACAATGATTTACATTCTCTATATATAATTATAATTAAAAGCAATTCATTTGTACAATATTCATATCAAGGAAAAGAGTTTCTTCTCCTTTTTCTCTTATTCCATTTAGAGGGAGTCGTGTGACTGGTTCTAGAGACAAAATAATGGAATCGTGGAACCCAATGAAATTATGACTAAGATAACTCACGAGATACGATATACGATACTCAACACTATTTCTCTAAAAGATTTTTGATTCTTTTGACCATTCTCCATGCAACTTCGAGCAAAAATCAGTCTAAATTTGCAAGCTGGTCAACTTAAAAAGTTTCTTATTCCTTGTGAAAGTTATGAATGAAAGCTTGCGACTAATACTACGATCGATTTGAGTTTGTGCACATTGCCTGAAGGGAAGGAAGGACACTGGACACTGATAAATTTTCCGACGCGACACTTTGCGATACTTGTAATGGGTTGCCTATCATAGTGGAAGACCTAAAATAAAAATAATAAAAGTTAGAATTTGGATTATCATTCTCAGCATTTTTGTATGAAGACATTTGGTTTTAAAATTGGAATTCAGATCATTTAAATTTGAAAGGAATAAAAATTGAAGTAATGTAAATGTAATTCTTCAAAAGTTGAAGATTTCTACTTCAAAATCTTCGAATCTCAAAACTTCTTCATTGAAATGCACTCAAAGTTCAAAGCATTCATATTTAAAAGTACAATTTAAGTAAATTTTAGTTCCTGAATTTCTTAAACGAGCTTTTTTTTAAATGACTCACCTATTATGTCTAAGATGGCTTTTGACTAAATGCCCAGCGGTAAGAGCTGCCATGAGCGAAAGTTCACCCGCGAGAACCGTGGCACAAACAATTCTCGCCAATTTACTCGCGTTTTGTCCAGGATCATTAGAATGTGCTCCCTTAACTCCCAGCATTCCCAAACAAGCTCCCTGAGCCGGAAGACCTGTTCCACCACCAACCGTTCCAACTTCAATGCTCGGCATAGTGCATGAGATATAAAGATCCGTCCCATCAGGTCCCCAAGGTTCCATCAACGTCATACAATTGCTGCTTCCAACATTCTGAGCAGGATCTTGCCCCGTTGCAATAAATATTGCCGTTACAATATTTGCAGCATGGGCATTAAATCCACCAATACTTCCAGCAACTGCCGAGCCAATCATGTTCTTACTAATATTCGCATCAACTAATCCCGGAACCGTCGTTTTCAAAATAGTCGTGACAACATTAGCAGGTACAATAGCTTCGCAGACAACGCTTTTTCCTCTACCTTCGATCCAATTAACGGCCGCTGGTTTTTTATCAGTGCAAAAGTTCCCACTCAAAGAAATAATCTCCATATCTGGGAATTGTTCCTGGACAGTGTGGAGGGACTTTTCAGTGCCTTTAGAAAGCATATTCATTCCCATAGCGTCTCCAGTCTTTGCGACGAATCTTATAAATAGATGTCTTCCTGCAATTCGAATGTGGACCTTCGTCAACCTGGCGAATCTGCTGGTTCGATCAAAGCTTTGTTTCATGGCAGCGAAGTTATCTGTATCTTGCATCCAGGTCATTGCTTCACTGGCTCTTATAACGTTAGGAAATCTGACAACTGGACCTCTTGTCATTCCATCAGCGACTATTCTACTAGTAACTCCGCAGCTCAAAAGAGCTCGACTTCCTCGATTAGTTGAAGCTACAAGGCAACCTTCTGTCGTGGCCATCGGGACGTGGATCAATTCACCATCGATTTTTAAAGGACCAGCAACACCAACTGGTACTGGAACATAACCGACTACATTCTCGCAGCAGGAACCAAGAACTAAACTGTAGTCATAGCTTTTGTATGGAAGATCGGTGAGAGACTCGGTAAAGTTGCCTATATCTCCAAGGATCATACGACGGATTCCAACTCCTCGCTCCATATTTTCGACGGCTTTTTCCAGCTGGTAGGGCTGGATATACTTGTGCTTTACGAGGGTGATCACTTCCTCGTCTGTCAAAGCGTCCGCTCCCAACTGCAAAAAAAAAATAAATAGAATTTCAAAATTGGAAGAAGAAGAAATTGAAGAATTTTAATTTGAATATAAAATTAAAAATTTTTTTAAATTTTCATTTCCTTTAAATAAATATTAACAATAGTGAGTCAGGGTGTCTACTCAATTCCTGAAAAAAAATTCCATGACTTTTCCAGGTATCATTTTTGGCCATTCAAGTATGGAACACGGAATTTTATAACCCCCCCTCCCCCTCCCTCATTAGAGCATTATTTAATAATTGTGAAACCCCATTTTTTTTTTTTTTTACACATTTTAATGTTTAAATTAAAAGATTTTTAAAAGAATTTGAAAGAGTTATGAAAAAGACGCTACAAAGATTTCTATATAGATTTCTCAATATTTTAAGACATCCTAATGGATTTTATCAGACAAGACGTCTGAAACTACAAATCCAGTTCATATACTATAGATAAATATTAAAAGAATGCAAATTTGAATTTTACTGCGATCTGAAGTAAACTCCCTGTTTTTTAATTATATTCCCGGTAATTTCGCGGTTTTTTCGGTTTCCCGGCCAAGTCACCACCCTGGTTATTTCATTTGTTAACAAAAAATTAAGTACGCTCGAAAAAATTCCCTGACATTTCCAGGTTTTTCGAGGTATAAAACAATTCCCTGACAATTCCAAGTTTTCCACGTTTTCCAGGGTGGGTAGACACCCTGGGTTTATTTAAATTAAAAAGATTTAAAAAAAAAAAAAAAAAAAAAAAAAAAACTAATATAGGTACAAGCGCCACGAGATCGGAGAATATATACCAACGCGTCATCCATTCAGCATCACGTGCTCTTCACACGAATCTGTTTCATAAAAAAATGTGTCAACCAACATCCACTCAATCTTTTAAAACATCTCAACTCAAATAATAAACAAAAACTCTTTCTCCCTCATATGAGTCACATGTCACATACATTTACTGTTAGCATCAATCTGATTTTTGCTCTCTATGATCTTTCCACTCTGAACTTTGATTTGAAGCGAGGATCATAAATTTCTGTCGACTATGTGACATTTAATTTTTTCTTTGACAGTATTACATTTTCACACTTTAGCACTTTAGTGATCAATAATCCTTTGAGTTCAATGCCATTGTCATTTTCTTTAGCTTTATCTTCACGATACTCAAACTCGACAATACAGCCAATATTTTTTTTCAGAAAACATGTTTCTAGTTTTCTTAGACTATTGTTAGACTTCTTTAAACAGTAGATTTCAGAATTGTTAAACTTCTTAATTCTTTTATAACTTATACTTGCAAATAAATTTCAACTATTTTGGAAAAGTTTCAAGTCGAATTTAAGGAACTAGCAAACCAACACGTGCAATTATTTTGTTTTCCTCCTTACACCTTCAATTCATTCAAGAGCCAAGAAAGGATCTGTTAAATAAGTTGATTAAATTAAATTATTGAGTAAGGGTTTTTAGGAACAAAAAATAAACTTGCAAACTTTTGAACTGGGTGTCTCATCTGGAAAAAGTTTAGAGAACTGAAATTAAAATATAAATTCAAATATTGACTCACCTCAGATCTGTAGATCGCGAGACACTCTTCGACGTTTCGGGGGACTTCCGGTGTATCTTTGGTGTTTTCGTTAGTGGAACTGATGATATTAACTTCATCGGTTTGAACTTCTTTGTCAATAAGTTTCAAATAAGACTCATCTTCATCTTCAACTTCAATCCAATCACCACCCATTCCGGAAAGCGGGAAGATTGTCGAGTGCATGGTGGGCATCGCTGATTCAAATCTGCGTCTGGTCTGGGCCTCCAAAGTGGTTGCAGCCGCGTGCATAGTTTCCACAGTTCCTTCTTCAGCGACGCTTTTCTGCGCGTCTGCGCTCTCTTCTTTCAGCTTAAGTTGTTTCGCAATATCACCCCTATCTTCAAAAAATACGAACTTGATCGCCAACGCCACAAGAAGAATCACAATGACGACGTTATCAGCGCTAAATGGCATCCAATTTTCAAAGTACTTCCGCAAACCCAACTGTGATTTCGTGATGTTCTCGTTGTTCAAGATCAGATCCGGATTTACCGTCAATACCGATTCCTTTATTACTTCCTGATTTTCTCCTTGTTTAAACGGCCATCGACTGAAACAAACAAAAGAGAATTCAATATTTTCCTTGAAAAAGATTCTTCTAAAACAGATATTGAGAAAAATTTTAGTTGAATCCACAAGAAAAGTTTCAGTTAAAACAGTTTTAAAAGTTTAGAGGATTAAAGAAAAAAGATACCGATGGGAAAATCCAGTCTGTATTTATTTACCAAATTTATTGGTGTAGTATTTAATTCTTTTCGCTGTTAATCTCATGGAATTCACTGAAATTTAATTCTTCGCCATAAATTCAAAAAACCTAAGACTAATTCTAATGCGTTACCTGTGTGGTAACCTGGCAAAGACTGCACCATTACATCTTAAAATAAAATTTCATTACAATCTTCTTGACTGAATTGAAACTGAATTATAATGAATAAGGCATTATTTCTAGACGAAAATTCAAATATTCCGTGGGGATCATCTGCGCGGAGAAAAACCTTGTCACAAACTGAAACGGCCGTCGCTATCCTAACAAGGAAGACTGAGACTCAGGCTCCACCACTCCATAAATCTGTATTTTTAGTTTCCGACTTTAGTCACTTCATAGATTTTTCTTCCAAGCATTGTTATCATTCTCATGTAATATTAAACTCGCCACCCGACATGTATTTTTATCGGCGCCGTACCGAGTCCCATTCATTTCAGCAAAGATACCCGATTTGAATAAGAAGGACCCAACAAAGATCCACCCGGCGTCAAAGATCGAAATAATTTCGGAGTCCGACTCTCAAGACCCGAAACTTGACTGAAAAACTGCCGACGAAAATAATTCTTAGAAGACGTACCGTCCACAGATCTTGGCTTTTCACCACGTGATTGATTTGCATGCCTATATCCTATTTGGAAGAAAACTACCGTAACTTACTGATACGATCTCGTTACACGGAACTTGCATAATTTACTGAATATGCATCGTGCACGCATCTACATTAATGTCTTGCCGAGTGACCCTGACTCGGTGAACTCGGTGACAAAAAGACTTTTTCGCCACAAGAAGTGGCTGAAAAATCCTGAGGTCAGATTGAGAGATAACTTTTCAGCGGTGACGTTTTTCTTTCCTTGTTCGATTCCATCCAGGGGAAGAAAGTGGTGATGATCTTCTTATATTACGTCACTCAGAGATTTAAAAAAAAAAACGAAATCTTAAGAGATTAGAATAACTGATTCTAAAGAAGTCCCTCTCTTGTCGTTTAGTACTATCCCACGTGGGATTTCTAGGTGTAGGTCGTGCTAAACGGTCTTCAGAGGCTCTCAAAGAGGCGTCGGTTTCATCACTCAACGCACCGAAAGGCCATCAGTTTCATAAGGATGTTGTAATAAAACTAGGATAATATCCGCTGTGATTTTTATTTTAAAGGCGAACCGGTTCTTCTTCTTCTTTCACCTGCAGACTTCGTAATTCGGCACTATATTCATGGGAATTAATTTACAGCTTACAAAAGAGTTTAATTCATTGTCAAGTGTTAGATCGCATTTCTCCCATGATTTATTCCCTGGTTGCAAGAGATGAGGAGAGTTTTATTTGAAAAATTGTAGAATCACTTGTGTAATAGTTAAGAGATTTTTGGGAGCTGTGGACAAACCTGTTAGCGTGGACGATGAAGAGACCTGCAATCATGATGAGCTTGACTCTTTCGACAACGGGATTTGGTTTTCGGTCCTCCTCGTTGAGTGGGTGCATCATTAGTATTTTGTCCGCACCCATCGCGTGGTTGCCTCGTGATAGCTGCAAATCAAAAGACATTTCACTTTGAAGAAAAACAAAGCAGAGAAAGCGAATGCATTATTCAATCTCCTGATGGACTTTCCAAAAGAATTCAAACTGTATTTTCAAATTTGATCAGAAACATCGATGAAATTTGTAATAAAATGAAGGGTCAAAGGACTTAATTAAGGGATATCATTTCAAAAGGCATTAACCCACATTTTTCCGAAAATGATATTATTGGCTAGAAAATTCTTAATAATTCAAATACACATCCTCACCAAAGAATTTGTTTATAACTCGTTTTTTCGAAATTCCCATAAAAAAAGAAATTCCACATTAAAACCAATTATTAATAATTATAATGTGTTCCACGTGTTTTTTTTGTAATAAAATAAATAATACAGTGTTTTAGCAATATATGTTTAAAAAAATGAAGATCAACAATTTTATCTTAAGAAAAAAAAAATGTTTGAATATCATTTTTTCAAAACGTGATGACTTTTTTCAATTTAAATTTTTTACTCTCTTTTCATAAACTAATAATCTACAAAACCATTTCTCAGTTTTTTATTTATACAAAAAATAAATGTTTAATCAACGTCCAAAGTAAAAAAACCGCGCGTTCAGCTTTCTATCTCCTGTAGTTCCTCGGAACTGGTAAACTTTTCTTAGTCCATTTTTTTGGTCTTTGTTCAGCACTAAAATATCCCCGGAGTGGGCTTTTGTTTTCTTTTTAAATTGAAAATTATATTTTACAGAACGTTTTTTTTCTCTCCTGAAAAATTTGATAAATGTAGGTTAATCCCATATGACACACCACCCTTGAAATTTGATCAGAAATATCGATGAAATATGTAATAAAATGTCCTAAGAGAATTTCATTCTTACCTCGAGAATGAGTGATAAACAGGCAGGGTAGAAAGTCATGAAGACGAAATAATTAACAATGACACCGAGGCAAACAAAAGTACAAAGTATTTCGAGCCTTCGAACTCCAGAAAGGGAACCAATGCCGATGAGGAGGATCTCAACGAGAGTGTCAAGGGTGATTGTTGGTCCCAAAAGGGTCATTCCTTGAGCGATGTTGGTTCGAACTTCCTCCTGATTTCTGGAACTCAAGGCAATTTGAGCCAGCAAACGAGCTTTGTTCAAATCAATCACAAGGAGGAAGAAGAAGAAGGCATCCCTGAAAGAAGATATTTTCATTTTTAAATTTGTTTCCTTGTCCTGATTTAACCACCAGGGTGTCTACTCAATTCCTGAAAAAAAAATTCCATGACTTTTCCAGGTTTTTTCCAGGTATTTCTAAATTTTTCCATGTATCATTTTTGGCCATTCAAGTATGGAACACGGATTTTCAAGAGATTTTACGATATTTAAAAATTTTTTATCTCTTTAAAATTCCTTTTAATTTTATAAAATCTCTTAAAATCCTGGGCAACGCCGGATAATTTTTTTACTGTTTAATAAATAACATTTTTGGGTTTTGGGAACACTGGAAATTTTTTTTGATATTTTTATTTCAATAAATGTAAAAAAAATCGTCAGGCTAGACGCCTGAAACTTCAAATCCAATTCATATGGTATAGATAAATATTAAAAGAATGAAAACTTGAATTGGAGAGTTGTTTAAAAAAAAATTAAGTACGCTCGAAAAAACTTCCCTGACAATTCCAGGTTTTCCAGGGTGGGTAGACACCTTGACCACGTAGAAATTTTAGCTCAAAAAAGTTATTTTTACTCACTTTAAATCTGAGATTGCGCTCTGGCCAAAGTTCACAACACTTGAGGTAAAGACTATGCTCGAAAAGACTGTGAAAAGTCCAGCACCACCTGCAAAAAAAAATTAGTTTTTAAGATTTCATTTGTATAAAATATTAGGGTTAAAGAAATTTGAATCATAATAATATGCTTTTCATTTCCAAATAAAAAAAAAGTACATATTTCCAGATCGGCATGCAGTTTGTGAGGAAATTCGGTAATCCTGATAGACAATGACCTCGCAAACGGCCTCGAATGAAACGCTATCGCTTTCTATGGAACTTTCACTGGCGCTCAAGGCTTTCACACGTCTTCCAAAGAGAAGTCTTATCAATGATCGCTCTGCTCCTAGTTTTTTCACGCAATTATGAGTTTCCCACGTGACTATTTGCAATGAAAAAATTCCTCAAATATAAATTTTAGTTTGTGCAAGGTGCATGTGAAACTAAAAATTTTGCAAAATTATCTACAAATAAATAAACTAAACCAATTCAATTTAATATCGAGTCTAATAAAATTGTGTTATCAAATATGATTTGATCCACATGTTAAATATTCTATTGGACAATGCCACATTCAGATACTTGAATTTTAAATTAAAAATCATCGTCGCCTAGACTATTGTTGCAGACAAAACAGATTTTCTAATGTAGAGTAAACACAACAAATCCTTGCACTAGATTTAAAACCTCATCTCTGAAAAATTTGATGTTTTGTCTTAGATACAATACTTTAAAGGAAACAATTACCCTAATTACACAAATATTCATGCATAATTAGCATTTTCAAGTCAACAATCGATCTTCTTCGACTTTGCCCCATCAACAAAAATTTTAATAGTACAACGATCAAATAGCAAGTGGAATATAACTCATTTATTTAATCTCTATGAAATAACAAAAAAATTAAATTATCAACATTAAATTATCAAGCACTCAGTTATGTTGACAAAACTTATTATCCAGAGTGACATTTTGTCTTATGAAGGTGATCAAATTAGCTAGAATTATAAGAGATTGATATTTGTATTTGTTTTACCGCAATTACCGAATGTGAAAGAACTTCATGTCTTTATTTTACAACGAGTTTATGGCATACGTGTGCTGCGAAAGATTGGGTTGAAGTTTCAGACATCTAGTCTGACGAAATTTTTTTATTTTTTTGTTTTATATTCATTGGATTAAGAACATAAAAAAAAAGTTCCCAAAACCATTTTATTTTATTCTTATTTACTAGCAGAAATTTACCTGGCGTTGCCTGGGATTTTAAGATATTTCAAGTGACTTTAAGGAATTTTAAGAGATTTTAAGTAATTTTAGAGAATTTAACCCTTTGCATTCGAGCCTTTTCCGTTTGAACGAAAAAGGGCGCCGTATCGGCGCAGCTCGAGTGCAAAGAGTTAAAGATATTTTAAGGCATTTCATTTGATTTTAAGGAAATTCAAAGGATTTTTAAAAGTGTTCAAAACAGTTTAAGGATTTTCAAGAGTTTTCATAAGAATCTAAGGGAGTAAAAAAAGAGATTAAGTAATTAATTAATTCATTCATTCATTCATCCTTTTTAAAAGAGTTTTCAAATATTACCGAAAGGATGTTTCAGAAATTTCTGTAGATTTCACAAGATTTCAAGACTATAAGTGATTTTAAGAAATTTCAAGGGGCTTTAAAAGAATTTGAAAATTTTTAATTTTAAATAAAAATTTTTAATTAAAATTTTTAATTAAAATTTTAAATTTTCGTATAGAGACTTTAAAGGATTTCAGGAAAATTTAAAGGATTTTAAAGAGTTCTACAGAGTTTTAGGAATTTCAAGGGATAAAAAGACTTTAAAGGATTAAACAAAATTTTAAAGAATTCCAAAAGGTTTTATTTGATTTTAGAGACCTTTATAGATTTGTAAAACAGTTCAAATGAGTTATTAAAAGGATTTTTCAGACATTTTTATCGGTTTTGCTAGAATGCAAGACACTTTAAAGAATGTCATAAGATTCTAACTGATTTTAAGGGATTTCAAGAAATTGCAAGTGTTCATAAAGAATTTTAACGGATTGAAAAATGAATTCAAAAGATTTTCAACAGATTTCAAGCCATTTAAAATTCTTAAAAATCCCTTATAATTCCAGGACATCTCTTAAAAATCATTAAAATCTCTTGAAAACCCTTAAAATTCTACAAAAATCTTCGAATGCTCTTAAAATTTCTTGAAATCTATTAAAATTCCTTCAAATTCGTTAAAATCAGTTAAAATGTCTTGAGATCTTGTTAAATCTCTGAAAAAACCTTTTAATAACTATTTTCAACTCTTTTAAAAATCCCTTTGAAACCTGAAAATGAATTAAAATCTCTTAGCATCTGTTGACATTTTTTAAAATCCTTTATAGTCTTTTAATCCCTTGAAATTCCTTAAAATCACTATAAATATCTTAAAATCCTTTTCTAATTTTTGAAATCTTATGTAATCTCTTTAAATTCTATGAAATCTCTTAAAATCCCGGGTAACGTCGAATAAATTTCTGCTAGCAAGTAAATACAAATTTTTGAGTTTTTGAAACCTTTTTTTTGGGGGTATTTCTATTCCAATAAATCTAAAAAAAATCGTCAGACTCGACGTCTGAAACTTCAACCACATCTGCGAAAGCGTAAAATCTTGGAAAGATAAATGTTTTTTTACTTACCAAGGATATACTTTGAGCCTGTGTTTTGGAGATTACGTAATTGATGGTAACTAAAGAGGATCGACAGACAGCGAATTATCGTCATTAATATCACATCGGCTGCATTTTGCTCCTGGAAAAAATGTTATAATTTTTTTAGAACTTGCTACGGTCCAATGTTTAGACTTTCGAAACCTTGACATTCTTAAATCCTGGCGTGCGAGAAATTTTTATGAAATCAGAACTGAACTAAACTACATTTGCTTCTTCTTTAAATTTAAATTTGAAACAATTAAAATTTTATTTTTGAAATAGAAACGGATTCTAATTCGACTTTTGAAAATAAATTTTGATTCCTAGTTTATTATAATTTAATAATAAATTAAAATAAAATTTAAAATATTAAATTAAATTTATTTATTCACAACAATTAAATTAAAATTTAAAATAAAATTCTTAAAATAAAAAGATATAATTCTAATTAAAAATCAACTAAATTACTACTCTCTTATTAAATTTCAAATTAAATTGCTTTTATTGAAATTGTATTCTCACCTCGACGGGACAGCGATCATGCCAACAATGTGTTGCGGGGACACTTTCCTCTTTCGTGTGACTATTTCCGGTTTCAATGTTGAGAATGCATGCTGTTAGGGTAAATGTTGCGACTATCACCTCGAGAGGATGGCTCGCACAAAAGCGACCATGTGATCCAAATATTGGTCCCAACATCTTTCCTTCTGATGAATTAATGAAGAAACAGTTTCTGAAAATAAAAAGATATGATTCTAATTAATTTGCGAAAATACCGATAGGCCAAATTTCAAAACAAGATTCTGTATAAAAATAGGGTGTCTACTAAATTTGGCCCAAGAAATTCCCGGACAATTCCCTCATTTTCCCCGCTCTATTGTAATATTACAATTTAATTAAAAACTGTATTTTTTAATTTTTCAATAATTCATAAGAATTTCAATTTTAAGTACATAAGAAAAAAGTAAGGCAGTTAAGTTGCAAAGAATGCGTAAAAAATAAATTAATATCAGTCATCACAGTACCTATTGTCATTTAAAAAGGTGAAGAGGTAATTTGTTAAATATAAAAATAGGTGAGAAATAGGTTTCAAAAGAGTTCCAGGATTTTCGTAATATTTCAAGACATTTTTAATTAGGGATTTAAAGTAATTTCAGGGAATTTTTGAAAAATTCAAAGAAGTTTTAAGATTTTCAAGAGATTTCATAAAATTTCAAGACATTTTAATGATTTTAAAGAATTGCGAGCAATTTAAAAAGATTTAAAGGATTTTTAAGAATTTGAAGAAATTTCGAAGACACTTTAAAGGATTTCAAGAGATTTTAAGTGATTTTATGAAACATCAAGAGATTTTTAATGATTTTTAAAAAGTTGAAGGGATTTAAAAAAAATTCAGAGGAGTTTAATGATTTTAAAGAAATTTTACAAGATTTCTAAGAATTCAAGTGATTTTAAGGAATTACTAGGGATTTGCCTGGATTTTAAAGTTTCTTTTTAAAAGATTTGAAAATAAGTCAAAAGATTTGAAGAGATTTAACAAAAGTTGTAAGTGACAAATAAAAATATTTAGATTGATTATTCGGGAAAGTCTTTCCAAATCGGAAATCCACTTCTCGCATCAAAATAAATAAAATGAAGAACAATTCGCGGATTTTCCCGGGTTTTTTTTTCAATTCCCGGACAATTCCCAGATTTCCTTAAACTCCTGCACAGTAGACACCCTGAAAATAAGAAAACTTGATAAAGATCGTTATGTTAATCTTATGATAATGAGTTCGTTGATAAGTTCAATTTTCCCAAGTATTAATAGCAAATTTAAAAAAAAAATAAAAAATTGTATTCCGAATTTTAATAACTTTTTTCCTTCAATTAAAGTCGAAATTTAAGAACTTATGTAGTAAAATTATAAAGGTTAAATCTAATTCCATTAAATGATAAAATAGGATACAAAATATTTAAAAGAAAATATAAATTCCAAATAAATATATTTCTCACTTTTTGCATTCCTTTTTCTATTACAAAAACTATTGATTATTTTCTTTTACTGAAACTTGTTGTGAATAAATATGAATTTTAAAAACGATATCATCAAGAGTTAGAAGGGTTTTACATTCTATTAAGAGTTGATAAATCTATGTCACGAAATTACACAAAACACCTTTAATCGTCCAAGGCAAGCTACTTGACACGATGACTACGTACATACATTCATTGCACATTAAACGCATATTGCATGGTGATCAGGAAACAAAAAATCTTTTCCATACCACCGACTTTTTCTTGACTTGTGTCACAACCATGCATATCAAAAGCGATGGGATAATTTAATACGCATTAATATTACGCTTCTGATGGATTCACACTTTCGATTTTACTCCTGGTCTTCGCTCTTTTCAATTAAATAAAATCAAACGATTTTATTACTTTATTCAATACTTTTATCTCACAAAGTGTTTTCGCAATTTTTAAGAATTTAATTAATAGATTTAACATAATTGTCACGGTATAAATTTACCGAATAATACAAATTTCCGAAATAGAAAATTCCCGAAAGAAAATAATAATACCGAAATTTAAAATTCCCGACATTAAAAATTTGGTTAAAAATTTCTCTTAAAACTTTGTATTGAAAATTTTGAAGAGATATTTTCAATAAAAATTTTGAAGAGAAATTTTGAACTCGTTAAATCCCATAAAATTCCTTAAAATCCCTTAAAGTCTCTTAAAATTACTTAAAATTTCTGAAAATCCCAATAAATTTCATAAAATCTTTTCAAATCATGTAAAAGTCCTTAAAATCTCATGAAATTTCGTGAAATTTTCTAAAAGTTCTTAAAATTACTTAATATTCCATTAAATATCGTTAAATCCTTTAAAATGCCAATAAATCTTGCAAAATACCTCTAAACTTCTTAAAACACAATGAAACTCCTTAAAATTTTTTAAAATCCCTTGAAAACCTGTAAAAGTCCTTAAAATCCAATGAAATCTCGCTAAATCACTTAAAATTCCTTAACATTATTTAAAATTCCTCAAAACATTGTTAATCCCTTAATAACCATTAAAAAACATTAAAAATTTTGTTCAAAATTTCTCTTAAAAATTTGTATTGCATATTTTGAAGAGAAATTTTTAATAAAAATTTTTAAGAGAAATTTTGAACAAAAGTTTTGGAAATAAACTTTAAACAAAAATTTCGGTAACTTTCTATTCTAAAAGTATTTAAAGAATTTCATAGAGACTTTAAAGAATTGTGAAAGATTTTAAGTAATTTTAAGGATTTTCAAGAGTTTTCACAAGATTTTAAGAATTATTAAAGGATATAAAAATATTTATAGTGATTTTAAGGAATTGTAAGAGGTAAAAAGACTGAAGAATTTTAATGCAATTCAAAGGATGCTAAGGGATTTTAAGGGAATTTTAAAAGAATTCAAAAAATTATCAAAAGGAGTTTTTAAAGATATCTACAGACGTCACAAGATTTCAATACATTTTAACTGTTTTTATCGAATTTCAAGGAATTTGAATATATTTTAAGATATATAAAATGATTTTAATGAATTATAATGGAATTTGAAATATTTTAAACGATTTCAAGAAATTTAAAGAGATTTTAAAAGATTCAAAAATAATTTAATACATTTTAAGCAATTTTAATGATTTTAAAGGAATTTGAAGAGATCTCAATATATTTTAAACGATTTCATGACATTTAGAATAATTCTAAAGGATTTCAAGATATTTTATATGAATCATAAAGTGATTAAAGTACAAAGTGATAAGACGAATAAAAATTTGCGATAAAGTGAAGTGACAATCTTTTAACTATGAAAAATATCGAGGAGGGAGTTTTAAAATGATCGAATACTTGTAGTTTTACGTGGTCGACAGAAAAGTATTTTTAGAGATTATATGTTTGATTAAAGTATTTCTTTGTTAATAATTTTCAAAATTATCAATCCGAATTAGTTAATTCATTAGAATTGAAACTTCGTTTTTAAATGGAAAATATATCAATATTTTTGACGTAATAAAAATACTAAATTTCTCACCAGTTGCACCCAGACAAATTGGAATAATGTAAAAAATTAAGAATTAAAATGTAGAGTTTAGATTATTTTTTATTATTTCTTAATTGCTGAATGATTTTTTAGAGCAAAGTGAACCCCTTTAATACTCGAAATAATCCCCTACTTTTTCGAACCAAAATATACGCTGTAGAAAATTATATACCTTGTCATTTGCATAATTTTTTATCATTCGAAATTGATAAGCTATAGTCATTCCGCATATTTGTGTTTTAAAAACATATGATAACTTGTTTGATTTATCCAATGAAAATACAAACGGGTGAAATTTATTACAAGGCCGGATCCTGGTAGAGTAAAGTTTATCGCCTTCTTTCGAAATCCACGAGAAAATGTAAAAAATGTTCAAAATTAACAAAATGACGGCGGTTTTTCTGAAAATACTAAAAGTCGATTTTCTCAAAAAACCCTCACTTATATTTTTTGCCAATTTTTTGTTGATTTTGTACTATCATGAGGAAAATACCTTGTGAGTTTTATGCGGGCTAAATAACTTTTGTGGCCAGCAGAACTTTTTTTTCATAAAATCGAATTCTCGCATTTTTCTTGCAAACAACAATAGATACAAAAAAATGTTTAAAACATATTTTGCACAGTTAAGAAAGTTATACAAAAAGTTCTTTTACTCATTTATGATATCTTGCACCATTTCCGAGAAAAATAAAAAAATTAAATTTTCATAAACAAAAATATTCTCTTCACTCTTGGCTTATGGAAATACCCACCATTTTTGTTCAATATTTAAGAAAAATATACGTTCGTATAAGGAAAACTTCCTGTGAGTTTTACGTGGGCTAAATAATTTTTATCTTCAGAAAATTATTTTTTATAAAATTGAATTTTCAAATTTTTTGCTGAAACAATTTAAGTTACAAAAATAATGCCAATACAAGAAATTGTCCGAATTACCATTTTGTAAAGATTATAAAATGTTACCACTTTATAAAGATTAAAAATCTATTTAAAATGGGAAATAAAAAATGGTTATCTTTTTACTATTTAAAATGCAAAATAGAAAATGTCATTTTGCATTTCAAATACCTGTTTGAAATGAATTCATTTCAAATAGTTACCCAGCTTTGATTATTATCATATACATATATTCTACCTATTTAGTCGTAAAATAATAATTTAAAAAAGAAAGTTTTTAATTATTATTTTAAAATCATTTCTTCCACATGCCCTCAATATCATGTTTTAGCAACAACGAAAAAAATTCTTAGTTAATTATAGACTATGAAACTTAGTTGGAGAAAATTGTAAATTAAGTTAACTAAAAAAATACATAGGTAGGGGCCTTAAGAAACTAAAAACATCAGTTACAATAACTATTTTAATTTCTACCTCTTTTTTAGTTCCCGAAAATTCCCGAAAAATAAAATTCCCGAATAAATAATTACCAAAGACTAAAAATCCCGACATTAGAAAATTGCTGACAATATAAAATTCCCGAAATTAAAAATTCCCGACAGTGGAAAATTTCCGAAAAGATCTCCTAAAAAGGTTTGAAAAATATTTTTAAAATACAGAGTAATTAAAAAAATGTTTTTTAATTATTATTTAAATTATTTATTTATTTATTGAAATAATTTTTTCGGGAATTTTCCATTGTCGGGAATTTTACAGTGTCTTGAATTTTATATTGTCAGCAATTTTATAATGTCGGGATTTTTATTTTTTGGTAATTATTTATTCGGGAATTTTACGGTGTCGGGAATTTTATTTTTCTGGCATTTTCAGTCGTCCCATAGAAGTGCAAACAAAGAAATTATATTATTTAAGAAAGTTTATCTTTCGGAAGAACGATAAAATATTTCGAATATAAAAATATGAGATCACCTTAAATTTGCTTTCAGAATTTTAATATCGGTCTTACTTCAATACTATTATTAATTTGAAATGATTTTTTTTTAAATTTGACTATTAAGAAGTGATTTTTAAATTTCATCTTGTGCTCTTTTAGTCTATATTTTAAAAATAAAACTGAGAAAAAATGGTTTCTAAAATTGCTTGCGCAGTAGATATCAGCGAGTTTGGTCAGCCAATGACTTGTAAAAGGAAATATATAGCGACTGGGAAGATGAATAAGAGATAAAAGGAGGGAAATTTCTTGTCTCCACACATCACTCTTAACCGTCTGGCTGACAAAAACCATCTTAATCTACTGGTGACTATTGATCAATTCAACCCTAAAAATAAATTCACTTTTATTTAAAAAATTTCATTTTAAACATGTATATTTTTACTTAGCAAAGTTCTTTGTAAAATTTCTACGACTTGCCGGTAAAATAGAGATTTGCACTTGGCCCTGACTTTGACTGTTTGTGGCTAATTTTGTCTTCTATATTTATGAACACGTGGTAGAGTGACCCACAAAATTAATATCAGCATTAGATCACAGGATCTTGTTTTATATTATTTTTCATTCAAAACTTAATTGAGTAATTTAATATAAAATCAAGTCCACGAGTATTTTGTAGGTATTTGATATTTACTTTAATATTTAATATTTAAATTTAACGATGTAATTTATATAAAAACGTTTAATTACTAAAAGCTAAGCAAATATGAAACGACTTTTCAGCAGTGAAATCTCTCAAGAATATGAAAGTACAAATAAACTATTTTTAAAAAGGAGAAAGGCTCCCACGTTGCTACATTTTGACTTGATAGATGGGAACTAGATAGTAGATGAAAATGACAATAGTCTCTTCT
>JAUESH010000039.1:9751424-9773598 GCA_032275165.1 Synergus magnus
AAAGGCTCCCACGTTGCTACATTTTGACTTGATAGATGGGAACTAGATAGTAGATGAAAATGACAATAGTCTCTTCTGAGAAGATTTAAGGTACTATATTTTGAATTTGTCATTGAAGCCATTGAAATATTCTCGTTTGTTCGCGGAAGCTTTTTACTCAAATCTTTGAAATTCAGATTACCCAGAGACGAATAGAGATTTCCGACTGTTCTCTAGGCGCATCACGCACTCCGACGTTGAATGGTACAGAAATCACAGTTAGATCACGTGTCACATGGACAATAAATAGATTCTTTATCAGATTTAATTTTTATCTTAATTTCAATAAAGTCCGTTTACTAAATTAATTTATCGTCACGCAGAGGTTTCTATTAATCTATTAATCTCCTAATTTACATTTTAAGATCCTTACATTCTAACATTTTCTCTCATACTTTCTTATTTCCATCTTCATTAGAGAAAAATGAAGAGTGAAATCGAATTTATATTTAAAACGATTTGTTGTGGTTTATTGAAAAATGAAAGTGTAGTGAAAATGCTGAAGCAAGAGGGCAATAAAAAAGAGAGGTAATTTCGATGTAAAAAGTTGTAGGAAGTATGCGGTCATTGGAAGTTTGGCGAGTGAGACTTTCTTCATTTACATACCTATTATGTAAACCTTCAACCCAAAATATCCATCGACTAGAAGCACGATTTTATAGATAGAGGCTGTGTCTCATGATCCAGGTGAGCGGATTTTAAACACGGGATTTCCCAATACTTCCTCTCTGACAAAGGTGGGAAAAATAAAGAAAATAAAACGAATTAGAAAAAAACTTGAATGCACTCCGTTGGGGAAAGAGAAAATGAGGAGTCTGCGAGAGCAGTTCGCTCTGTGATAATAAAAGGGTCTTAAAAAAAACACTAAAGGACTTTTTTGGTGGTTGATTGGAAAGGTAACAATCAGACACGAACCGCTCGGTTGCGGAGTCGCGTCTCAACTGACTTTTCTGAGCTAGACCACGTTTCAAGTTAGTCTCTTGATCCCACCGCGAAAGGCCGATCATCAAGGTCCGGAAGAGTTCGGTCTTTCACGTCTGCCATCAGATTTTCTTTATTGATAAAAATTGGATACTGGATTTGTGGTACCTTCCTCAATCTCACCTAAAAAGAGAAGAAAAAAGTATTAATAAATTGCTCTTGAAAGAACGCTATAAATCTATAAAATTTATATTTTATTTAAATTTATCTATAATTTTTTTTTGAAAAAAGAGATCAAAAGCTGATTGATTTTTCAATAGCTAAAAATTTGTGCCAGAACAATATTTCCAGTCAAATTCAAGTTGAGAAAAATATATTTAGTTCGATAGATGAAATATCAGTTTTAAAGTCTTGAATAAGAAAAATGTTAAGATTTATGAAAAAGAAATTTTTTTGGTAGATATTTAGGAAGCAATTTTTGGTTTCAGAATTTCTATTTCCATTGAGAAATAGGTCTTTTAACTTATATGCAAGACTCTTAGAAATTGGAAATTTTGTCAGACTCTTGAGAAATTATAATTCAATTTCAAATTGAAAAAATAGCTTTATAATATTTCAATTTATAAGAGCTTAATAATCCTTGAGGATTTTAGATCAATTTAAAATAATATTATATTGTTTGGAATATACTTATGTTTAACTGGGATCACGTAAATTTACCGAAATTTAACATTCTCGAAATTGAAAATCATCGAAATTTATAAAATTCCCGAAGTTGGAAATTCCCTATTCTTATTTAATATTTAAGGGCTTCTTGATGGCAGAAACAAGATCATTCTACAGGTTTTCTTTACTCGATCAAACTTTCATCTGACATAAGACTTCTCGTCCTTACGAAATATTATCTCGTTATGTATATAAGATTTCGAAGTGAGTGAAAACACATCCATTTTATATTTAACGCATTCCTCCGAACATTTGCTAACAAGCACAGATTCATCTAAAAATCTAAGAAGTACTTTCATATGATTCTAAACGGAAAATATAAACATTAACGTCATTTTCTATGGAGAAGCTTCGACTTGTTATTTTCATGACATCATCAGGGAAACCCGTGAAGATGAGAAACTGGAGCAAATGAAAATCTTGAACTACTTTCAATGGACCAATACATTTTGATCCAGAAGATTTTTTAAAAAACTTCTGTAAATTATTAAAAGTGTTTAAAAGACGGTAATGAACTTAAAAACCATTTAAAATTGTATTATAAGATTTAATAAATTAATTAATTAATTAAGACTTAATAAATTTTTGCTCGAAGTTATAGTAATTCGAAATTCGAAATGAAACTATTTAAATATTACAAAAATTGATTCGGCCATGACAAAAGTAGGCAAATTGGAAGAAGACGAGAGTAGTGAACTATAATGATGAGTGAGAGCATCAATAACCTTGAGGATACTGACTTAGTCATTGATTTGATCATTTCAAAACGATTTTTAAATTGCATAAAGAGTGAACTACAACCATAAATTAAAATGTTAACGTATCTGAAAAGCTTTGATGAGCATTGTGTCAAAACAATAAATTAAAAGATTTTATCAAGGAATACAAAATCGTTCGCGAGATGGAAATTTATTTTTTTAATTTTAATTTAATTTAATTTAATTTTTTTTCGAAATGTAGAATGTGCGTTATTTACATAATCAAATTTCTTAATTGAGGAAAAGGCTCAGAATAAGATTCACGAATTATAAAAAAGAAACAGAAATTCATGATAGATTTTTTTCGTAAATTCCAGACCTGGTTTCAATATTTTTAAACTGCTCTGTCATTCTACTAAAACGAAATTTATTCGTAATTTATTAAATTGCGAATTATAAAGTCCAGAGTTCAAATTGAAAACCCAAATATAAAGGTCAAAACCTCTTGTTCTGCCAAATGATTTAATAAAAATAATTTGGTTTTTAAAATTAATAATAATCTTCAAGTAGAACAAACGGGATTACAACTAATGAGAATTCTTTCCTCTTGGGTGAAATGAAATTTGTCCATGAACCTTGGGAGTGAAAGTAAAGACCGGAACAAGCTATACAGGTGGTATCAAAGTGAATCTAAAAAAATAATCTTAATTCATTCGATATTAAAAATCTTTCTATTTCATTTTTTATTCTTGCATTTAGATCAATAAAAAAAGAAATTATTTATTGCACTACTAGAAATATTTTTCTTGGTTACATCTATAAACAAAAAATTCTTGAACTATAAATACAATTCCCTTTGTTCATAATTTATGAAAAATTAAATACTTATTAATGATAAACTTTAAAATTACTTGAACAAAGATTTCTCAAAGCTTAAAAGAGAACGAAACTGGTGTAATATTCAGAAGGAAAATTATATTTAAAAAATGTTTCACATCCTTATGTTAATTCACTGAAGTTTGAAGTTCACCTTGAATCCCTTTTTTTACAACAATGCAAACAAAGAGCTAAAGTCCAGACGTGTTTTACATGCCCAAGTTTATTTATAATTTATGGAAAAGGTTTTTTAAATATTGTAAAGAGGGAGCTCCTTTTAAATTTACTGTAAGCCCTCTGGCATATTTCAATTAAAAAAATATAATAGTTTTAAACAGAATGTTAGCATTTGATTTTACGACCCTAAAGCATTATACATCTTAAAAATTCTTGTTTGAAAATTCTCCTGGCGTAATATTGTCCCTATTAAAAATCTAAAATATTATTTTGTATCCTGCGTGCGGAAGTGCGATCGAAAAAATGCTCTGGCGCAATGAATAATCTGTGACGACAGGAACGTCACCTGCAGTCATTTGGATTTCTCTAAACGAACGCAAGCAGAATACTTATTATGTTTACAAATGAATACCTCCGTAGAAGTGAAATGGAAATTGCCTCAAGTTATTTAGTTAGAAAAATAAAATATGTAAATTGATGAAAATCTAAATACTTATAGAGAATAATATATTGTTGAGTACAATGTTTGTTTTCTTAATGCAGTTTCACATTGTTGTATTCCAGATTTTTTCACACCACTCGATTTGCTCGTGGCTTTTGCAAATTACTTTATCCAGTTAGACGACCCTGGCCTCCTTCCCTTAACTTAAAGCTGAATGATTTAGTGGTTGTCATATCCGATTATTGTATTAATAAAACAACAAATCATGATTAGGATGAGAGTGACACGACCTTGGACCTCAACACCCTCTTCTTGCACGTCGGATTTCACAATGAAAACGTGTACGTTTATTGTCCTGACAAGTGGAGAATGTCCTAAAAACTTAATAGACACGGGCTAACTTTTGTCATTTAAATTGATTATTTAAATAAATTAAATTATTCCTCACTTAGCCTTGACTGAAATTTCTATTTTAAACTTTAGAAACTTTGAAATTGCAATCTATTTATTTCCTCATTGTGTCAAAAATTTCAAACTTGCATCAGATTTTGATGCAAGAAAATTCAATGTTAGAAACGTATACCAGAGATGCGTATACCAATTACGAAGTGAAATTTCGTAGAATTTCATGATAGATTTTTGAATACCGCAATAGATACAAATATAATACAAAAGTCTATTTATGCTGTTTAATATAGACAATAAGTCTTTCTCTTCAAAATAAACTTTTACTCGAACCAGTTTTCTATTAATAAATTTTGGAAATAGAAGTGTAAATCAATCACATTGTTATCAATCCTTATTGGTAAGTTACATTATATAATTATATATCTTGTATATAATTTTAGGCCCAGCAAATATATAATCAAAATTTAAAAAAAATTAAATGCAGGATTTTTATTAGAAAACATTATTGTACCACATAAATTTAATTTAAAAAATACACCACCGTAAAGTGAAAAAAGAAACTAACTTAATATCTTTCCTATAATTAGAAGAAATCAATAAAATCTTGTGACTTTCATTGCTTTTTTTAGGGTTTTTCCAGAGATAACCTCAAAATTTAGGGGCAAATCCGGCAAATCATGTTACAATAAATTACTCACCTCTTAATGTCCAGATTTGGGAACTTTATCTTCAATAAAAAACGCGATGCCTTCTTTTTGTTTAAGAAAACAACAGTATACTTTATTTTAAGGATTAATAGAAAATTTACACTTAAAATTTTACAATGCCACTTGAGAACAAATCACGTCACTGATATAGATACGCGTTTATGTAATAAAACTCGATTTTCAAAACCTTTTAAAATATTTGGTTCTAAACTCTATTTTTTACATTTTCTGCTTTCCCCGCACATGATTTATGTCAATTAAATTCGTTTTCTTAATTGAATGTTGGAGTATGTATGTAGATTTGATCTTTACTACAAAACTTGTATTAAAACTGCAGCAGACGACAACTAAAAATGCTAAAATCGAAATCGCGCTCGAGTTGACGTCTGTCGGAAATATGACAAACTAATATATGAACAAATTTAAATAACCCTATTTTTTCTCACAATTTTTACTTTTTCAAAAAAAATTATAGTGCACAGACGTCCGTATTTACGTTCTTTATGTCTGTGCACTATTATTTTTTCCAAAAAGTAAACATTGCGAGAAAAAAGCCGGGTTATCTAAATTTGCTTATATGGTAAGTAACACATGACTTTAAATTAATTTTATAACATCGATTGATATTCATGCCATTCATGGTTTAGGAAATCGCCATCAGAGGTCACCATCATTAAATCGTCCCCACTCCGGCACGGCTAACCTCAAAATGTTTTAAAGAAGGCAAGCAAGGCAAGAAATTGCAATTAAACTCTTGAAAATGGGAATTAAACTAAGTGTTATTTTGAATCTTGATTGATTATCGATAAAGGTAGATAGGTGTTGTGTCAACCGCGTTAAATCAGTTTTTGTCAATCATCACGCACGTTGTGGAACTAACCTATAAAAATTGCTTTAATTCGTTTTCATTTTTTACGAACAATTCTGATTGCTTTTACAAGTATTTAGAAACAGGCTTAAAATGTTATTAAGTGTCATTCAACTTTCGGCGAGGTGTTTCCGAGGACTTAAAGTTGCAAAAGTGACAAGTAGGAATACGTACAATCAGGTTCAGAAATACTCTAGGTTTGCGAGTCGAAGACCTGTAGCAATCGTCAACGAAGATGAGCTTTTCGATGCCGAGGAAGCTGCTTATCCTGTTAAAGATGAAAATCCGAAAAGAAGGAACGACAAATTTGCCCGTAATAAAAAAATTTCAAAGAATAATCACAAAAAATCGTAAGTATAATTTTGATTATTTTGATTATTATATGACAATTATAGATTTCCAATACCTACATTTTTGTATTCTTTCGTAGAAACGAAGAAAGAGAAGAAGAAGAAGAGAAAGTTGATTATTCTGAAGAGAAACGAAGTCAAACTACTCCAAAACCTTTTACGAAAAGACGTAAAGTTCAATCACAACCAAACGTTGAATCTAAAAACAAAAATTTCTCCACAAAATTGTACGACAATGAAAAAATTTTATCGTGAGTATAAATCTTTATTTTAAAATACTAGCAACTATGATCATTGTGCTCTGCGAGCGATTAATTTCTCGTTTTTGCACTCCCTTTGCTAAAAAGATTAAGAGGATTCTAAACCTTTTTTAAGTCAAAGGATTTTAAAGTGTTTTAAGGGATTTCAAAAGTTTGCAAAATAATTTAGAATTTTTGAAATATAAAAGCTTGCAATTCCTTGTCTAATTTCAGGAATTTCAATAAGTTTATCAAATCATTGTATTCCTTAAAATTACTTTAAATTGTATGAAATCTTATGAAATTCCTTTAAATTTCGTAAAATCACATGATATTCCTTAACTAGCTGTGAAGTTGTATCAACTTTTGTGCTCATTCAATGAGCACTTTGCTTCCTCATAGAGGAAGCATTAATTAATTAATCAAATGTATCAATATTAGGTGATCTGATTCGTGTTAACAAATTTTTATTTTCTTTGCATCAACTTTAAAATGTGATAATTTGGAAAGTTACAGTTGAAAAATCAATTTTTCAAAACTGTAAATAACCATAACTTGTTTAAGTTTCAATGAAATGTATTAAACTTACAGGATGATTGGTTCGTTTCAACACAAGGAATCTTTATTTTCCTTACATCAGCTTCAAATTATGATAATTTTAAAAGTTATAGTTGAAAAATCAATTTTTCAAAATTATAAATAACCATAACTTTCTTATTTTTCAATGAAATGTATTAATCTTATAGTCAATCGATTTTTCTCGACACAAGGAATCTTTTTTCTTCTTACATAAGCTTTAAATTTTGAATATTTGAGAACTTATAGTCGAAAAATCAATTTTACTACAATTATAAAAGTACATAAAACTTTTAAAATTAAATATTTTGTTAAACCCTTGTAAGAAATTCAACTTGGTATATGAAGGAATAAGTCTGCCAAATTTCATGAATTTATCTGGACACGTTCTCGACAACACCTGCACATATCCAGACAATTTTTCAGGACATCATATTAGATATATTCCCCTTGAAATATCTTCAAAAAAACCTTTTTTTGGAAACTGGATTTTGTGACCACTACAAAGCTTCCTTTATGAGGAAGCAAAATTACTCAAAATCCCATGAAATATCATTAAATCTCTTAAAATTACTGAAAATCCAATGAAATTTCGTAAAATCTCTTGAATCTCTTAAAAGTCCTTAAAATTACTTAAATTCCCATAAAATGTCAAACTCCATAAAACTATTTAAAATCCCACGAAATCTCGTGAAATCCCTTAAAACTTCCTAAAATTACTTAAAATTCTACAAAATATCGTTAAAACCTTTAAAATTACTTAAAATTCCATGAAATCTCATTAAATTCCTTTACATTTTGAAAAATCACATGATAATTCTTAAAATTACTCTAAATCCCATGATATCTCATTAAATTTCTACACATTTTTTTAAAAAAACGTTTCACAAGAAAAAAAACTGGGAAAAACGTTATTTCTGATCCGGGAATTTTTAAACGGAATTTCGCTAGACACCCTGTGCTAAAAATCACTTAATATTTCATAAAATATCGTAAGATTCCTTAAAATTACGTAAAATCTCACAGAATATCGTCAAATACTCTAAAATTCCTGAAAATTCAATGAAATCTCGTCAAATCCCTTTAACTTTCTTTAGATTCTATAAAATTCTATTAACTGGTAAAATTCCTTAAAATATCTGACAATCACAATAAAGTTAATAAAATTCCTTGAAATACTGAAATCCTTTATTTCTAAAATTTCAATAAATTTCGTAAAATTCGTTTGCCCTGTCTTAATATAACCTTTTCGACAGTAATCGTTTTAATAACGAAATCAATCTGAAGATATTTTTCAAATTCGGCACATTCACACTATTCGCGCAATTCCCAAAAAATCAATCAGGTTTTCGACAACAATGTGTTCGACATTTTCGAGATACTTATATATGGTAACATCACTTTTTAAAAAAATAAGATTCTATGCAAATAGAATCTGGTAAACATATCCATTTTTAAAAATCATATAGAAATTATTTAATAAGCCACAATAATATTAAAGTTATATTTATTTATTTTTCAGAACTTTGATGATGGAAATAAAGTCCAGAAGAAAGAAGAAGGGTCACGATAAAATTCTTTTGGAAGGTACACGTCTTATTGCAGATGCAATTCAAGCTGGAGAAATCCCGGAAATAGTAATTTTTAGTAACCCTGCTGAGTTAAAGAAATTATCTTTACTTGAAGACAAAGTAAAAGTATATAAAGTACCTTACCGGACAATTCAACTGTGGTCGAGTCTCACAACTCCTCCAGGAATAATGGGTAAAAATTAAAAATATATAAACAGTTTGAAAGTCTTAATTACTAAAAGTTTGTTTCATTTTTTATTTTTACATTGTTTCAGCTGTTTTTAAAACCCCAAGTATTGAAAATTACGAGCCTGTGGATGCACTTCCCATCACTGTAATATGTGATAACATTAGAGATCCAGGAAATATGGGGTCAATTCTTAGAGCTGCAGCTGGAGTTGGTTGCGAAAAAGTTATTCTGACAAAAGGTTTTAAATACGAACTTTAATCATTTTTCTAACTTGAAAAATACTCCCAAATAATTATCGTAACTATAATATAATATTTTCTCTAGGTTGTGTCGATCTCTGGGAATCAAAAGTGCTGAGAAGCGCAGCGGGTGCTCATTTTCGTTTGCCAATTTACGGTTATAAAGAATGGGACGAAATCAAGTCATTAGTCAGCAACAATGCGCAAATAATTGTCGCTGATAATAAAAGCGCAGTAGAGGAATTGCTTGAAAATGAAAACGAGTCCGAAGAGATTGAGCAAATTTCAAATATCGAGGAAGAAAATGTCAAAGAAGATGGAGAGTCTCAAAATAATCACAACAACTACGACAAGATAGCCTTAAGTAACGAAATTCCCGTCGTTCCCTATTTCTCTATAGATTACACGCAAGGCGAAACTGTAATCATCGTCGGTGGAGAGACTGAAGGTTTGAGTGAAGAATCTTTTCGGTTGGTTGATAATTCTCATGGAGTTCGCGTTAATGTACCATTGAATAATAAGGTCGAGAGTTTAAATAGTGGAATGGCTTTGGGAGTCATCGCATTTGAAATCAAGAGACAGTTTTTGGTTGGAGCGAATAAGGTTAAATAAAGATTTTACTACAAATAGATTTAGCTTGACTATTTTTTTGATTTCCGTCTCAGTAAATAAATAACTCATAAGATATGAAAAATGCTAAATTTGATTTTTGAAGTCTAATTTCTAAATAAAATTGTCTATTAGAAGCAGGAAACTGACAGTTGAAAATATTCCATGTGTTAAAAACGTAGTGTTTGAAAATGTGGCGGCGCTAGTAATAACTTTGCTCCACAAAACTATGCAATCCTATGCAATTGTGCAACTATGCAATTATAGGGAAAATGCATAAAAATTACAAAATAAATGTGAAAAACCGTTTAAAATCATTTTTTATACACAGTGTTGAGTCAGGTAGTAAAAAAGATTTATGTACTTACCTACTTATTATTTTGTTTAATATTGGAAAAAGGGGCGTAATTGACATAATTCAAAAAACAAAAATTGCATGTATATTCGAAACTTATACAAAATAACAAAAAATAAATAATAAAACCACAAGCTAACGGAAAAAAAATTGCTGAAAATATAAATTACCGAATTATATAATTATCGAAATATAAAGTAAAGGAATGATTACATTTCCAGAAATATTTCAATTCCCAAAATTTTAAACTGCCAATTATGGATTAGTTAATACATTATTAATTATTTATGGCAAATTTAAATTTCAGGAATTTATGGGAATCTAACAATTCATTTATTTTATAATTCGGTAAATTTTATAAATGATTAATTTATACTTTCAACAATTTTTTTCGTTAATTTATGGTTTTGTTATTTATTTTTTCGTTATTTTGTGAAATATGACAGGTTGTAAATCAAACAAGTTTGGTTGTCGACGGGAATCGGGACCCTACAATGAATGAAGGTGGAGTACATCAACCTGTCATTCGAAAAATTAATATGGCAACCCCGTCATCAGGAAATGACGATCCACCAGCATATGTTAATGAGCAGAAATTTCAAAGTACGTTTCAGAAATTTTGTTTGTTTCCCTTTTGTAATAACATAGATAATAATATTGTTTGTATGCATTTTTTTTATTATTTTACAGGGTTCCTGGAGCAACTCTTAAGGAACCAGGAGGATATAAAAAGGGAAATTATCGAAATGAAGAGTGAAAGAAATCATACAACCGAGAGAACATCATGGAAGAAAGACCTCTTCGCGGAACCTATCTTAAAAAAACTACCTTACGAAACAATTTCCGATGTAGATCATTTAAATACTCGACTAGCAAATAAAGAGTTTAAAAAAATAGCAGTAAGTATATACAACTCAGGCCATGTAATGGATCGACATATAGAATAGGGTGGGTCAAAAAAAAAAATTAGGGATCAGACATTCTTCCCATGCGGAAAAGTAGCACATTGGGACTCTAAAAAAGTATAATTAATTTAGAGTCGATATATGTCTATTATTAATTATTTATGGCAAATTTAAATTTCAGGAATTTATGGCAATCTAACAATACATTTTTTTTATAATTCGGGAAATTTTATAATTGATTAATTTATACTTTCAACAATTTTTTTGTTAATTTGTGGTTTTGTTATTTATTTTTTCGTTATTTTGTGAAATATGACAGGTTGTAAATCAAACAAGTTTGGTTGTCGACGAGAATCGGGACCCTGCAATGAATGAAGATGGAGTACATCAACCTGTCATTCGAAAAATTAATATGGCAACCCCGTCATCAGGAAATGACGATCTGCCAGCATATGTTAATAAGAAGAAATTTCAAAGTATGTTTCAGAAATTTTGTTTTTTTCCCTTTTGTAATAACATAGATAATAATATTGTTTTTATGCATTTTTTGTATTATTTTGCAGGGTTCCTGGAGCAACTCTTAAGGAACCAGGAGGATATAAAAAGGGAAATTATCGAAATGAAGAGTGAAAGAAATCATACAACCGAGAGAACATCATGGAAGAAAGACCTCTTCGCGGAACCTATCTTAAAAAAACTACCTTACGAAACAATTGCCGATGTAGATCATTTAAATACTCGACTA
This sequence comes from Synergus magnus, assembly GCA_032275165.1. Classification (NCBI taxonomy): domain Eukaryota; kingdom Metazoa; phylum Arthropoda; class Insecta; order Hymenoptera; family Cynipidae; genus Synergus; species Synergus magnus. The sequence continues at coordinate 9,763,066 of JAUESH010000039.1, forward strand.
GCAAATAAAGAGTTTAAAAAAATAGCGGTAAGTATATACAACTCAGGCCATGTAATGGATCGACATATAGAATAGGGTGGGTCAAAAAAAAAAATTAGGAATCAGACATTCTTCCCATGCGGAAAAGTAGCACATTGGGACTCTAAAAAAGTATAATTAATTCAGAGTCGATATATATTTGTCTTGGTTACGCACGCTCGAAAAATATGTTTGAAAAATTTCTTGTTTGTAGGGATTTGCAATTTTTTTTTTATTTCAAATTTTTTTTATGTTCAGAAAGGTGAGAAAAGTTTTCTCACTTTTTGGCAGATTTTAAAAAGTAATTCCCTACAAGATAATGACAGATTAAGTTACCCCTAAAATAAATAAAGTACTCTAACGCCTAACATTGACAAGTCAAAGGAATCAAAATTGAATTTAAAATTTAAAAATTTTCCTGTTTCCAATTTTTATTCCTTTGACGTCGTTTTCGGCTTGGTTTTTGACGTCGAAAAAGATATCAAGTATTTCAAAAGGGATAGTAAATTGCAATTTTATTTGTGTGTAACTAATATGTCAACATTTGTTATTTTTTATAGTATGATGCATTTGACAGTATCGGTGGAAAGAATGTAAAGGATTGTGTTTATCGAATACTAAGCAAGATCTTCTCCATTCGCCTAGTTATGAATTGCAACTGGTCTATCCGCAGGAAAAATAAAGAGCTCATTAGCATGCGGAAAAACATCCCTATAATGATACTAGGTAAGTACAAATATCTAAATCGTCGTAGTGGGGCACAGGTTTACATAAATAATAAAAATTTGATATTTTTTAGAAATTGTAAGGAAACAGTATGGTCAACAAATTCGTGAAATCTACCTACAACCACATTACATACAATGGCTGAAGAATGCGAAGAAGCGTAGAAAAAGAGAGATCACAAGATAGTAAGTGTAAAGTGCAAAATAATTTTTTTGTATGAAATATATGTAGAAAAATTTTTTTGTAAATGATGTTACATTTATTACAGCAAGCTGCACCATGTAGCCGTACCAGACCAGAGGAACGAAAATAATCTGGAAACGGATGATGAATTGCCGAATGAATAAATGTACAAAATGAGTGAATGAAAATGAAATAAGTACTAAAATATAATATTTTTTATTAATATATTCTAGTTGTATATTATATATTATACTAGCAAAAATTTACTCGGCGTTGTCTGGGATTTTAAGAAATTTTAAAGGATTTTAAAAGTATTTTAAGGAATTGTAAGGGATTTAAACAAATTTCAAGGGAATTTAGGCGAATTCAAAATGTGCAAAACAATTTTAAGACACTTAGAATGATTTTAATGGATTTTAAGATATTGTAAGTAATTTTAAGAGATTTACAGAGGATTTTATAATTATAATCATTAATAATATTGAAAATGATTGAGTGTGAAACAATTGTAACCGTGTAAAACCAAAATTGTCAATTCTTCATGAAATCGACCGTTTTGAGCTCTTTATTCTCGTCTTTTTCATAAAAATTATTTCTATTAGTCTAATGGAATATTTTTTAACATTATTTAATTAATTTTTAATTATTTAAATAAATTCCATTTGTTTAAATTTTTTTTTTCTCGAAAATTCGGTTTTTCTATACAAATTATTACTGTTGGTCAAGTCGAATATTGTTATCATTAGTTAATTACTTGTCAATTATTTAAAAAAATTCTATTTGTTTCAAACATGTTTTTTTTCCAAAAATTCGTCGGACGTTGTTTAAACAGATGGAATTTTTTAAAATAATTGACAATTAATTAAATAATTTTTAAAATATTCAACTAGACCAACACTAATAATTCTTATTAAAAAAAACTAATTTTCTAGAAAAAAAATAATTATTTAAACAAATGGAATTGGTTTAAACAATTAAAAATAATTAAACAATGTTGATAAATGTTGCACTAGACAAATATTAATAATCTTTAATAAAAAAAACGAATTATCGATAACAAATTATTTAAGCAAATTCCATTTGTTTAAATTATTTTAAATTTATTAGCCAATGTTAATAAATATTCCATTAGACCAATAGTAATAATTTTTATTAAAAAAAAAAAAATTTTCGAGAAAAAAAGGATTTAAATAAATGGAATTTGTTTAAATAATTAAAAATTAATTAAACAATGTTTAATTAATTTATAAATATTCCATTAGACCAATAGAAATAATTTTTAGTAAAAAAACGAATATAAAGTACTCAAATGGGTCGATTTCATGAAGAATAGACATTTTTGGTTTTAAAGGTAGTTTTTTAAAAAATAATAGGGAATTTCGTTTTTCGGATTTGGAATCAAATAGGGGGGGGGGGGCTCTATAAAAAAAGTATTTTTGGACCATCCTATTGAGCAGGTCTCAGGTGTCAGCCCCGTGATAACGTGATTAGAGCGATTAGAAGTAAAAAATTTAAAATTGGCGGGCTTACACTAGCGCCAAAAACAACAGAAGCAGAAAATCAGGAACTAATTGTTTGAATTGAAAGTTGTGTTGTGTTTGTGGAGTTTGCGTGGTTTCCGTCCGTTTGTTTATTCTTGAGGTTCATGAGGTTTTTCAAGAACTTAATATTTTGGCAAAAATCTTGGACATTTTGTTGATAAGTGGCTATTATACTTCTTAATTAGTCATGTCGATAGAAAGAGGTGCATTATTAGTCTTAGAAGGATGCGATCGTGCAGGAAAATCAACACAGGTGAAAATGCTCGTTCGAGCGTTGAACGATCTTTTTATTCCTACGGAAGCAATGTCTTTTCCAGGTAATTACAATCAAGTTTGACATTATTTATAAGCTAAACCATTCTTCTTTCCCAAAAATCATTTATTATCAAATTTCTTTTAAATTTAATACTAATACTTACAATTTTTGGGGGTTTGTAATTTTGAGGTTATGTCGTCCATCAGCTTTTTTTATGTTTTATTATTTTTATTTTATAAAGCATTTTACAACAGAAAGAGAAATTTAAGTGAAATCAGTGAATTTTACTTTACTTTTAAAAGCTGATTTTATTTCAGTATAATTTCTACAATTATTTGGTCAAGATTCAATATTTTAATTTATATGTAATTATAAAAATAAATATTAGATTTGATTACAGATATCGATTTTTGACGTGGATAACTTTTTTTTATTTTAATTTTCTAATCCTTTTATTGTTTTACGATTTTTTTAAAAATTAGTTATCTATAAAAGCGTTTGGCGTTAGAAAATAATGTGAAAATGCTATAAACTAATTTTCCTTTTATTTTTTTTCAGACAGAACAACGGCGATAGGTTCAACGATCAATGAATATTTACTAAACAAAAAAGAATTAGAACCAGGAGCAATTCACCAGCTTTTTTCACAAAATCGTTGGGAACGTGCTAGTGATATACTTAAAACTCTGAACTCTGGAAAAACTTTAATAGTAGACAGGTAAAAATTAATTATTTATTTAGCCTTATCGGGTGACTGCTGTGGACTAGGTTTTTAAAAACTGAATCTTAAAGAAAAGCAGCTCTTAATTTATAAAATTCCTTTTGATTAAAACAGATACGCTGCTTCTGGAGCAGCATATGCTGCTGCGAACACCGGAAAAGATGTAAATTCCTGTAAGGAAACAGACAGAGGTCTCCCTCGTCCAGATCTCGTGGCTTACCTGTATGTTGACGAAAAAAACCAAAGGCTTCGAAGTGAATGGGGTCAGGAAAGGTTCGAGAAACAGGATATGCAACAAAAGGTAGCCATCAATTTTCAAATGCTTAAAGAGGACAATTGGGAAGTGATCAATGCTAATGAGGATATTGAGGAAGTCCACAAAAAGCTAATGGAAATTGTACTTAAAGTCATAGAACGAGTGAAACATACGCCGGTTGGAAAATTGTACAACAAAGATTAGGGAATTCCTTGCTTTTTATTTTTAAGGGATATCAATTAACATTTCAATTTTAGGGAAGCATATGAGTTTAGCATGTCAATTCAGGGAACTCTTCGAATTTACTATAAAGTTTATCTATTTTCGATTGGTTAGATTCATCTCGAAAATAATGTTTCTAATAGAAAAACCTTGGAATGGGATTATAATTCTGATACCAAAATACCATCTGTTAATTAATAGGTAATTACTCACTGGTGTCCTGTTTTGCCAAAAGTATTTACCATTTTCGTTGTAATATTAGAGTTTAATTAGTGATATCTAGCTATAAATTAGAGATTCAACGGTATACAGTACTTTGAATATACAATATTTTGTAAATAAACAAGAAAATAGTATAAATGTTTGGTATTTTATTCCGAGTATTCACAAGGGAGAATTACTTGAAAGTTTTAATATAAGTAAATGAATAATTAGGCTATCTTTCAAGATATTTTGAATATAATTTATTAAAGTTTTAATTTTTTGAAAACCTCCACAACGCTATAAATTTACAGCATTGAAATTTGCAATTCCATATACTTGAATTCTTTAAATTTCAAATGAAACTTTGAAATAATTTAAACAAAATTGAATTAAAAATAAGATTCCAAGTCAAAAAATTTAGAAAAAGACAGGATACATTGTAGAAAAATAATATCAGCTCCTTTATTTTCATTTTAATAATAATGAATTAAAATTTGTAGGGATTTGTACTTTTGAAATGCTAAAAGTGTAAATCTTAAAATATTCATTAAACCTTTTGTTTCGCAGGGGAGTTTCAGTTTTCAGCACCGAGGAGGAAACGAGGGAGCTCCTATGTCACATACGTGCATTCCTGTCTGTGTATGTTTGCAATGAAATTAACTCCTACTCGCGAGGAATAAATGGAATATGTATGCGTTTAGCATGACAAAAAAGCTGAGCGCGTATACGAAGCCTTGAAAATGCCGAGCCCCGCGTCCCACTCCACCAATCAGAGGCTAACTTACTCAAGTCTGAACACTCTGAAAGTCTGAACACACAGAAGAGAGAACGAAACGGAAGAACTTTCGCAGTCCTCGTCCCTAAATTGTTAGACAGTAAGAAAAAAAAACTTATTTTAAAGTCCTTCCACAATCGGTAGTCTTTAGTTTGAATAATGATTTTTGAAGATTAGATAACTAGAAATCTAGTCTTCAGATAAAGATATGGATAAGAAGAGAGAAAATTGTACTCAGATAAGATACCCATATTATCTCAAATCTAAACGTTCTCAGATTAGATAGTGTTTTATTAAATCATTGTTAAGAATTTTAGAGAATTGTTTAGATTCTCATGTAGGTTTTTTTTAGAGAAAATCATTTAAGATTTATATTTTTTGAATCAACAAAGGAATGTTTTAACACTCTCAAAGGGCTAAATTTGATTACATAATGATTAATTTAATAGTTCTAACACTTCTTTATTCAATATTTTCGAATCCTTGTTTATTCTACTTAAAGGAATTTCTTATAGATGAACTGTCTCTTAGATGGAGTTAATCGAAGTCAAAAATACAGGTTTTATAAATTTAGAAACTATCATTCTGTCGCGCCTGAAGGAGATAGAAAGAAAAGGCATTTCTGGTTGAGTCAGAAGGGAAACGTCGACAGATTTTAAGTCAGATAGGAGGATTTGGACGTGGAGAATATTTTTTTCGGTCTTTCTGCTTTGAGATGGTCACGGGATTTTAGACTTTAGAGGAAGACGGAGAATACCATCGGTTTAAATCTTTAAATGACCCACGCAAAGTAGAAAATGTGGCATTGAGGGGGCGGAGGCCTAGGTCCGAAGGTATGAACTCTGGGGGAACGAGAGCGTTTCCTCATCCATCCCCTTGACAATGTAGCCAGCAGAAAGAAAGAGCGAGTTGAGAGAAGAAAACGCGACGGTTATATCGATTCAGAAGACCGCGCCCTGCTTGGCCTTTTGCCTTTCAAGACCGTCGACCGTTCAACATACCAGACATCATACCAGATACGTGACCAAACACACAAAAAGAACCATTATCCTATTATACTAAAATTAATTTTTTTTGTATATATTTTAAAATGACAGATTTTCATAATTTTTTTTTTCTATCAAATTAATTGTCTTCAAATTGTTCTCTTTTTCTAATGTCTTTCTATAACTGAATATTTCTCTGTTTTAGAATTGCAGAATAGAAAAAAAGTCACTGTGGCAAAATTTTAATCTGCAACTTTATGACTATAAGATGAGACCGTTGTGGTGAGCTACGAGAAATTGAACTGAATTAAACTGGATTTAATATTAAAGATGAATTTTCAAACTTGGAAAAATTATAAAATAAAAGTTGCTTGGCTCGCCCAGGCTAATTTAAAAGTTTTACGGTTGGAAAATATTCAAGCCGTCACACGACTGTCGCCTCTGGACTTCGTTTTCGACAATCGTGATCTCATAATCTTGATCTCGGGGTTATATTTATACTTGGTGCGAGACTCTGAAGAACCTTTCGAACCCCAGGGGTTATCGTCGCCTCGGAATAGGGTGCCCCGGGTCGCTGCGAATAACCACGTAAACACCCTATCTCCCGACCTCGATGGAATTAAAGAAAAGATAACGAGCCATTGCTTTACGTAAACGGACTTGCATATATATATATAATTCTCAAATCTTCTGTATTCTTAACCCCTTGGCTTCTACCGTCACATACATGTAGCATATTCTGTATTCTGATCAACTTATAAACGTGATTCCAGACACGTATCACCCGTGTGGAAATTTTGAGTTGGTCCCTGCGAGGCCCCACGTAGTTTGCCCCTTTACTATGTTGGCCCCACGATGGCAAACTATGAAGGGCCAACATAGTTTTGACATGCTCGCCTTCGAAAGCCCAATGTAGGCTGTCTACAAAGGCCCAATAAAGTGGCCCTCTGTAGGGCCCAGCTAGGCCCTCTATAGAGCCTTTACGTTCAAAGAAAAAGTATTATATATTATACTTTTAAGTTGGACTCATTTTTTTATTTAAGATGATTTATATGTGCATAAATACTAGTCAAATTGTTTATTTTATATTTAAACACTAATGAATCAAAATTTAATTCCCAAAAAATATTTAAAAATTCAAGATAAAAAAATATTTTTTTAATTTTTAATAACAATCTAATCTTCTCTTTTAAAGTAATTTTTTGGTTTATTTTCAACTTGGTGATTGACTTAGAATTTTTTGTGGCAAATAATAAAGGGGCAAATGAGGTAGGCCCCTTGCGAGGATCCAACTGGGGCTTTTCAAGTATAGACTTAGAAATTTTTTGAAAACAACAGAAGGGGCAGCCATTGTAGGTCTCAGCAAGGGCCCAACTGGGCGTACTATAGGCCGTTGTGGGGCCTCTAGAGTGCCAATATTTAAAAATGACTAAGCTGGGCAATTTCCACACGGGTATCAGTTCTAGAAAATTACTTAAAAATTTTAAAAAAGCGTTTAAAGATTTTTATTTGAAAATGTTCAATGTTTCAAGCTTCTAAATGGAAGTTTTCTCAGTTGAAAGCTTTTAAAATTTAAATAGTCTTATTTAAAAGCTCCCAGTCTAAAAGAAATCAATTTAATTTAATATTGTCTTATTTGTAAAAATAAAATAAGGGCTTCATCCCTTTTTACCAAATGTAGTTTTTAATTATTGAAATATTATTTATCAAAAATAAAAATTTTGTTATAGGAAACTTGGAGACTTCAATGATTGAGCGTTCTCGGTAGTTCCACCATTTTCCTTACCTGAGGGGTGGTCCATGAAGGGATGCTGCGCTCTTGATCGGAGAGAACTCCACCTACTTTGTGATTCCATCTGAATGTGAGTAAAATAGCGATTTTTGTTGAAAAGGAAAATAATTATTTTTAATTAAAGGGATAGCTTTACTATACAGTTTTAAAATAATCACTCCCGTCAAAGAAATCTCTTCAAAATTATTTAAAATTCCTTAAAACGCTTTAAGTCGTTATAAATTGCTTAAATTCCCTTGAAATTCCCGAAAATTACGTAAAATCTCTTCAAATCTTTTGTAGTTTTTTAAAATCATTTACAATCTTTTAAAATCCTTTAAATTTTTATCCATTAAATCCCTTAAAATCCCTTAAAAATTTCTTAAAATCTTCTGAAAATCCTGAAACTACTGTTTTGAATTCTTTAAAAATCCCTTGAAATTCTTTAAAATCACTTGAAATCTCTTTAAATCTTGTGAAATTTCTTGAAAATCATTTAATTCTTCTGCATTCTTCTAAAATCCCTTCAAATTCTTTGAAATCATTAAAAATCTCTTGAAATTTCCTAAAATCAATTAAAATCTCTTGAATTCCTTTAAAGTCTCTTCGAAATTTCTTCAAATTCTTTAAAATCCTTTAAATCTCTCTTAATTTCTGTTTAAAAATACCTTGAAATGTTACGAAAATCCTGAAACTCTTTTGAAACCTATTTCTCACAATATAAAATTTCCGACACTTTAAAATTCCCGACACTAGAAAATTGACTACAATATAAAATTCCCGACACTAAAAAATTCCCGACAATGGAAAATTCCCCAAAAAAATTATTTTAATAAATAAATATTAAATAATTTTTATGAAAATTTTTAAATTATTCTGTATTTTAAAAATATTTTTCAAACATTTTGAGATATCTTTTCGGGAATTTTTCATTGTCGAGAATTTTAAAGTATTGGGAATTTTCAGTCGTCCCGGCCATTTCGGTAATTTTAAATTTCTGTAAATTTACGTGATCCCAAAAAAATCACTATACTGATTTTCCCAGAATATTTTTTCGTATGGGAAATTCGAAAGTTTGTTTATTTCTTCTTTAGTACAATGCCAACCATTTCTTTTGAAAGAAATATTGAATTTGAATGAAATGCAAAAAGTGAATATGCAGATGGTTCGAAAGAATGAAGAATTTATGTAAAATATGCCCGAAAATTAGCATTTTCGAAAATTCCAAAGACCTAGCCCATCGATTCTTTGAATGTAGAGCCATTTGCACACGTATAGGCAGAGCTGCACTTCGGCGGAAGCAAGTGGCGCGCTGTCAATGAATATGTAGTTGGCCCTCGACCTTTCGCGAACATACATATTCACGTTTTCGGATATGTTTGTATGTACATATATATCTACGGGGTGTCTCATTTTACACTACGAAATGCGGAGGACTCTGTGTATAATTAATTTTGGGCGACGACTAAACAAGCTGAATGACTTTCACTATTCAACGACAGTCTTAACTAGTGGACGACTATGTTTGAATTTCAAATTCATGACTGAGTTTCTGTTTCAAGATATGGTAAACGCCTGAAATAAAAATAAAATTAAATTTTCAACAAAGACCTCGCTATGTGGATTCAAGAGAAGCTTTCAGCCTCGATTATTTCCGTTTGTGTGAATTCCTAGAGGAGAAAGAATAATTTTCATTAATTAGAAGTTTCAATTACATAAAGTGCTTTATTTAATTTGTTTTATCTTATTCCTGCTTTTATTTTTTATTTCTGTATGTATTAATTAGTTTAATTACATATATAATATCAGAGTATCCCTAGCGAAAGCTTAGGATTGAAATTCATCACTGTTAAAAAAAACTGATCGAAATTTAATATACAGTCAGTAAAGTCATTTGCATATACCGTAAATTAAATTTAATATACCACTATGTTGTAGAATTAATATACATCCATATGAAAATTAATATATGTAAATGCGCAGAACGTTCTGCGCATTCGTGGTACACTTGGATTAATATAATATACTTTCGTAAATTAAAAGTATATTAATTTTACAAACATTTTTAACAGTGATTCTGAATCAATCCGTAAATTTCCGAATCATTCCGGAATTTGTATCCGTACCAAACAGTTTCATTCCGATTTAATCCGAAGGAAGTTTTCAATCCGAATTAATCCCAGGCCCATTCAAAATTAAATTCGAGCTTGTAATACGAATGAATCCAGTCAATCCGAATTAATCAGAATTAATCCAGACTTTCAATCCAAATAAATCCGGTCAATCCGAATTTTTCGGAATCAATCGGATTGATTCGGATAGACCGGATCCATTCGGATTGAAAGTTCTGATCGACCGAATTCATTCGGATTGACCGGAATTATTCGGATTGAAAGATCGGATTAATTCTGAGTAATTCGTATTGACCGGATTCATTCGGATTTCAAGTTCGGATTGATTTTGAATTGATTTCGGATTGGTTCAGAATAAATTTCAATCCGAAGCTTTCGCTAGGGATTATATTTTGTTACTTGTTATTTTTTAAATTTGAAATTGAAACTTTTTAAGAAAATCGTATACCAGTTCGCTTGAAGATATTTTCATCGCCTTTGAATTACAATCTTGCTATATTGAATGCTTCTAAAATTAAACTTTCAAACCTCAATGTTTTCAAATTAAAAGTGGTGCGCCAGCTACATTTTTTCATCCTTGTGTCTTGAGGACGTAAAACTTGAATTGCCCTGGCGAAAGCTACGGATTGAAATTTATTCTGAACCAATCCGAAATTTTTTAAATCATTCCGGAATTTGTATCCGAACTAAACAGTTTTATTCCGATCTAATCCGAAGGAAGTTTTCAATCCGAATTAATCCG
>JAUESH010000039.1:9790205-9814705 GCA_032275165.1 Synergus magnus
TCAAGAGATTCACTTTAAAATTCCCGACACTAGAAAATTCCCGAAATTAAAATTTCTCGACAATGGAAAATTCCCGACCGAAAATTGACTACAATATACTACAATATAACATACAATATACAATACTACAATATACAGACAATATACAGATATATACAATATACAGACTACAATATAACATTCCCTTTAAAGGATTTCAAGAGATTCACTTTAAAATTCCCGACACTAGAAAATTCCCGAAATTAAAATTTCTCGACAATGGAAAATTCCCGATCGAAAATTGACTACAATATAACATTCCCGACACTGTAAAATTCTCGGCACTAAAAAATTCCCGACAATGGAAAATTTCCGAAAATAGTTATTTTAATAAATAAATAAATAGTTTAAATAATAATTAAAAATGTTTTTTTAATTATTGTGTATTTTAAACATATTTTTCAAACATTTTTAGATATCTTTTCGGGAATTTTCCAGTGTCGGGAAATTTTAATTTCGGGAATTTTATAAACTGTCGGGAATTTTCTAGTGTCGGGAATTGTATATTGTCGGCAATTTTATAATGCCGGGAATTTTCAGTTGTCCCTAATTATTCGCATATTTGTAATTATTTATAAATCTGAAGGAAAAAAATAGAAAAAGACGATTCTTTGCAATTTTTTCTGGCATCATTTTGATCGGCAATGATTTCGTAGGTATAGTGCTATAAATAAATGTGGTATGCGCGTGGGTAGAAACGCTTGGGTGCGTGAAAACAAATACCGAGGACTGTTTCTAATTTTCGCAGAACCTGAGGATTAGATCTAAACATGAATCTTCAAAATTTATACACTTTTCATTTTTAATAAATAATTTATATCTTAATTGAATGATGTAAAAAGATTTTTATTAACATATAAGTCTAAAAATCATGTTCAAACTTATTAATTTCTTTATTATCAATGCTTAAAATAATTGCCTTACTGAATAAATATTTATTCGTCTAATTTATACAAATTACATGTATGAAATAATATTTAATTAGGAAGTAAATTATTAGTAGGCGGCTGTAACAATAAAATTCATAATTATTCTTTTATCACTCCTCATACATTGTAAATGATAGTATCAATCATACATGGCACGAATTTATCTTAGCTTTAAAAAAATTCCATCACGTTTCATGTTTTCCTGCTAATGAAGCATAATGAAACTCGGCAATTAAAATAAAAGAAACAAAAGAATAAGAAAGGGATAAAAAATACAACAGATAGGAAAAATCCGTTATGGATGTTGCTAGCAAAATGTGATAAGAAGCGATTTCTTGTTACTGGCGAATCGAAGTCGCAAATATCGAGGTCGTTGAAGATAAGGCTTTACTTATTCTCGAAGAAGATATTTCTTCAACGGCGACTTCTCTCCGACATTTGCATGTTCTGTTCTTGGAAAATATATTTTCAGTTCAATACAGGAAGATAATAAAACAGCTATTAATAATTTACATATTTTAATTGAAAACTTGTTCATTCACTTCGGAAATGAAGTTCTATTATTTATGATCGTTGTTATATTTAGATTGATATTAACTTTATGAAAAGTAAGAGATAAAAATAACATTTATAAATGTAACAATAAAAAAAAGTCAAAAAATGTATATAAGTTCCTAGAAGAATATATCAATTTAGGATTATTATCTCGTCACAGACACATAAAAAGTCTGACATTCACACACTCCTCTAATGTTTAATTGACACAGAATACGTCTATTGATAATAAAAAGTGAGAGGGAGAAACATGAATAACGTCTGAATGGCTTTTAATGTCATGTAATTAGTTCTGTGCCTGAAAATGTTTGAAGAGTAACTTAACTACAATGGGTGGAAGAGAACCAAGGGAGGAAATACAAATGTAAAAATTATGAGAAGGGATCGTTATAATAATGGAGATGGAATTGATAATAAAGAGCAAGAAAAGAAAAGAAAGAATTAAAAAGATAAAGCAAATAAAAGTGTAAGCAAGGAAGAGTGGTAGAAATAAAGAGGAGAAGAGAGTAAGGGATGATGTTATAGAAATGAAAAAGGAAGAAAGGATCGAGAGAAATCAATAAGGAAAGAAAGAAAGAAAGAAATAAGGAAAAATAAAGAAGGGAAGAAAGGAAGAAACAAGGACAGGAATAAAGAAGGGAACAGGGCTTGAGTGCCTTCGTTTAGTAATTAGTCAAGGCACTAAAGCCCTGTTCCCACTTACATCAAAACGTTAAAAATTAATTAAAATTGCAGTAATTAAAAAAAATACGAACTTCAATGAGAAGATGGACGTGCACTATATATTTTCTGTCATTTCTAAAAATTTCAGCTAGATATTTTTTTTAGTTTAATAATCAGAAGCCGGAAAAAATATATATGGTACGGTCAGTAAATAGGTACGTCATAGTTTACCATTTGCCCTTAATGTTTGAATAAATCTTAAGGATTTCTATTTTAGGTAAGGAAAAAGTAGCGCAGTTGAGTTGCAAAGAATGCGTAAAAAATAAATTAATATCAGTCATCACAGTACCTATTGCCATTAAAAAAAGGTGATTTTTTAAAATAAAAATAGGTGAGAAATAGGTTTTAAAAGAGTTTGAGGATTTTCGTAAGATTTCAAGACATTTTAATTCAGGGATTTATAGATATTTAAAGGATTTCTAGAGTTTTTAAGTGATTTTAGGAAATTTCAAGAGATTTAAAAGATTTAAAAGAATTTCAAGGGATTTAAGGAGACTTAAGGGTTTCAATATATTTTAAGTGATTTTAAGCAATTTCAGGAAATTTTTGAACGATTCAAGAAAGTTTTAAGATTTTCAAGAGATTTCATAAAATTTCAAGACATTTGAATTATTTAAAAGAATTCCAAGCGATTTAAACCGATTTAAAAAGATTTTTAAGAATTTTAAGCAATCAGACTTTAAAGGATTTCAAGAGACTTTAAGTGATTTTAGGAATTTTCAAGTGGTTTTTAATGATTTTAAAAAATTTGAAGGGATTGTAAAAGGATGAATTCAATGATTTTCCAGAAATTTCACAAGATTTCAAGTAGTTTCAAGTGATTTTAAGGAATTTCAAGGGATTTTAAAGAATTCAAAACAGTTTCAGGATTTGAAGACATTTTTAAGGGATTTAAAAAAAAGTTTAAAGTATTTTAAAGAATTTCACGGGTTTTAGGAGATTTCAAACGATTTTAGGATACTTTAAATAGACAAAAAAAATTCAAGGAATTTCTAGAGACTTTAGAAGATTTTAAATGATTTTAAAGAATTGTAAGAGATTTCAAAAAGGTTTTAAAGGATTTCAAGATTTTTAAAGTGATTTTAAGGAATTTAAAGGGATTTAAAGAAACTTTAATGGATTTCAAGAGATTTCAATTGAAAGGAAGAAATAAGGACAGGAATAAAGAAGGGAAGAAAGGAAAATAAAGAGGGATAGAAAAAGAAAGAAGGGAGAAACCGCGAAGCTCGTCCTGACAGGATGCGTTGCAGCTGCCTCGTTATTTTCAGGATTTTATGTCTAGAGCATGACACACTGATGTTCGCAGCTAAGGAATCTTTATTGCCGCCTTATTTGCAGACGGACCGGATTCGCCAAAAATCGCGCAATGCTTTGCGACACTCTCGACCGTATTTGCAGAAAAACCGTTATTGGGAATATCCTATTTCTAGAGTCTTCAGTATCTAAGAACGACAACTTATACCCCATTTTGGTCGCTATCGTCGTTGAGATAAGAACCTCGAGACCACTTCACTTCCTTTCAAACCAACATAACATGGTCCCACTGCCAAAGATAAACGGTCGGTATTCATCTAAATTGTCTCACATCTTTTCCTTTTATCGTTAGGTACGAAAGTAAAATTATTACAGCATTAGTGGAAGGAATGTGAAAAATAAGAAAATCGGAAGGGTGGAAGGGAAGAAGAAATCTAAAGGAAGAAAGGGATTCTTTGCTTCTTTCAGGAGAGAAAGGAAACAAAAATAAAACTTCAGGGTGGCACAAGATCCAATTTTTCAATTTTCCTGACATTTCCCTGACTTTTGGAAAAATTTTCCTGGCAGAAATGTATTAAAAATGCGAATAAGTTTTTAATAGTAGAATTAAATATATCAGATTAAATCTTTTGAAATCACTTTAAACTTTACGGAATCTTTTAAAAATCATAAAAATCTCTTGAAACCCTTCTCACTCAATCTGAATTAGTATCAAAGAAGTTATTATTGAAATAGTGCCGATTCGTTTACTAATTCACTTTATTAAGCATTTTTACTATCAATTAGTTAAAAACTACTAATTTACAGTAAAAAATTACTAAAATTCATTTAGTAAGGCTTACTAATTTATTTAGTTACCCTTACTAAATGAATTAGTAGTTTTTAACCAATTGATAGTAAAAATGCTTACTAAAGTGAATTAGTAAACGAATCGACACTATTTCATTAGTAACTGCTTACTAATTCAGATTGAGATAGTTTAAAATTCCACGAAAAATTTTTAAATTCCTTAAAATTTTACGACAAGCTTCGAAATCACTTAAAATTCCTTGAAATTTCTATAAATTCCTAGAAACGACTTTAATTCTTTAAAATTTCACTACCATTAAAATCCCTTAAATTTTCATGGAGTGATCCTACTTTATTTTTATTTTTAAATCAATTTATATTTCCTTGGAAGCTACTCGTATTTCCCTGACAAATTTTTGACAATGTGGTCACCCTGTGAAATTTTCCAAAAAATGGAGAAGAAAGAGGAAAATCTATCATTTTATATCATAAATGTAATAAAATAATATTTTATGTTGCAATAGGACCAGCCACGTCTTGAACTGTATTAGGTAATCACATTCTGAGCTTCAAGAGAATAGGAAAAAGTGACATAAATTCTGAAGCAAGAGCTTTGAATTATTTATCAAACAAGCTGTACACATATTTTGTCACACGTGTTCACAATTTCGCAATAAGACTTAACACTTCACAGTTAATAATTTTTGGACGCTTGTGAAGGACCTAATAATAAAAAAGAGAATAATAAAATATTCGACACTTTCTTCTAATTAAACTTCTCAAATTATCACAGTAAAAAAGAATGCTTAAAATTGTTACACCTTAAAATTTTTTTGGCACTAAATTCAGAGATGAACTTAAATTCAGTAAAAAAATTTTTGAATTTAAGAAGTTCAATATCTGAATTCCAGAATTTAATCATACGTTTACTTAAATTCAGGATAAATTTTTACTGAATTTAAGTTTATCTTTGATTTTAAGGCCGAAAAAACTTTAAGGTGTAACAATTTTAAGCATTCTTTTTTACTGTGATAATTTACATATTTTTTCACATAATGTTTGCAAAGGGAAGCAATCTCTGAAAATAGGACGGGAGACGAAAATCGACGCCAGAAGTTAGAAGATAACAATACTCATAAACTTTTATCAAGTATTCGCCAAAAGAGGAATGGACTTGTGTCAGTAGTGTCACAAGTCCATTCCGGTGCGATAAGATACAAAACTTATCTCGCACGAGTAAGCAGACATACTTATACGAAGCTTCATGCAATCCCACGCAATTTTTTAATATAAAAATGCCCTGAGGTCGAATAATTGTTTGCGCTGCTGAATATGCATTTTATGCGAATTTTTTATCATTAATTACTGAAAATATCTTTCAATTTTGCTGATCTGGTTATTATTTGGGTGCTCCTCTCAGACTTTTAACTGAGGCAACAACAAAGTATCAAAAGTGATATTTTTTATTTTAAAAAAACCATAATGTATCCTTGACTGTAAACAAATGAAAAGCAAACAAAAAGTGATATTAATTATCTGAAAGAAAATAATCTGAAAATATTAGGGATAATTCCGTTGTTTAATTGGAATAATAGTAGTAACATTCCTGAGATACAGAATTGACGAAATTTTCCTACAAGTGTTTATTATTCTTCAAGTAGAAAAATTTCTTGTGGAATTTTCATAGCCTAAACAATAGAAATGAAAATATTTTTAAATATGCAATTTCAGGTTTGCAACTGTGGAATTTTTATAGGTTTTAAAAAAACTAATTTAACAAAACTTTATGGTAAGAATTAAATAGAAATCTTACTGAAAAATGAGTTGTTAGTAATTACAAAATTGTAGTAATTGCATCAACTAATAAAAGTTTGATAGTTGGCTCGATTACTACTTTTTTTAGTGTAGAAAGAAATTTGAGAAATTGATAATATTTCAGTGATATCTTATTCATAAGCTTGTGGTTTAGATACTGATACAAGTATAAATACTTATGACATTCACCATTTCTACATTTAAACCGTTGAATCATAAGCCCCTTGAACTAAAAAAACTCTTATTTAAACGATCGTCATTTTAAATCACTGAAACTCCATTCTTTTTATCCTGCTCCTTCATCAATACATTTTTCATCAAAGCTATTAAGAGTATTAAGAAAAAAGACAAACTAGAGGTGGCAATGAGCTACTGGAAATAACTATAACGCATCATGGTTTCGGTTTCCTTCTAAGAGGCGCGATTAGGAAGAAAATCCTCCTGGGCGATCCAGCCTCTTTAGCGCGTTTCGTGGTTTTTTACTCAAGCGTAGAACTCGAGTTAATTATAGATAGTCATCCCACCAGTGGGAGGGAAGAACGAGAAAGAGGCGAAAAAAATAAAATCTTGGCGCGAGAGATAGGAATGGAACATGGCCGCAAGAGAAAATGAAAAAGAAAGAAAAGAAACGAATCCGACAAACGATCCCAAAATTCAAAGACTAAAATCAAGAGCAACAAGCATTTGAAATTTTATTCAAAAATATTGATTACTTTAGAAGATATACTCGATGCAAAATAAAATTTTGCAATCCACAATATTTTTGAGTTTCTTCTTTCCCGATATATCATTAGAACTATTGCTCGTAGTCAGGTCTAGTTTTTTTCAAGCTACTTTACGCTGCTCAATGAATATGATCGTAATGAATAATCGATCTATCGTCCTCGTCACTATTAATAACATCCCTCGTTAACTAAAGTATTCTGAAAGTATTAAAATGAATTTGTTTACACGAGCTAACCTTTGTCGCCTAAGATTATGTGTTTATACTTTATAACAGCATAGCAGGCTTTTTATTCGCTACAAAAAAGGTGTTCGCTCTCCTTTATGTACCACTTACGACTTTTTAAGCAGCAACTAGCACCAGAGATCCTTGGTAAGTCGCGGAGGAATTACATGTGTAAATCGACTTATTCTATATCGACACCAGACCTCGTGTCATTAAATCAACACGGAATTCAAATGAGCTCTGGAATATAGGCTCCGATGGTATGTTGTTATCTTAATAGGCGTGCGTGGATTTGCTTAAAAATGTCTGGCAGTAAGCCGTTAAGTCCTAATACCAATTGATGAAATTCAAGTAGAAAGCTGTATCTGCATTTTTTAATTTTTTAATCCCGCATCTCAAACAGGACTTCTTTGAAAGCATATAAAAAGAAGCAGAACTCTTAATCTATTTCCTATCAAAAAATATAGACGATTAACGAAACTCAAAAGTATTTTGAAGAAAAACTTTTTATTTTGAAACAGTTATATTTTCCAACATAATGGATATGTTTAGTTGAAATTTGGGGTCTACTTTCACCTCTACAGCAACAATAAAACCACTCCTTTAAATTGAAATCCGAAGCCTTTTTCAAGATCACCTAATTCTACTCAGAAATTTAAATTATGTAAAGATTTTTTTAATATTTAAGTAAGGTTGATGATAAATGTAGGGGAAAACGAATGGTATGTTCGTCAGACAAAATTGGGATAGATAAAGTGTGACGATACAAGGATCCCATAAGGGGACGACCATAAACTTTGGTGCAGCCGAGTTACCCGCTGCGAGTGAAGAAGAGCCTTAGCCTTACAGCCGTTTAACGTTTTACGACCCACCAATAGTTCGCTATGTCCGCCGAGTTAATAAGGCACTATCTCCCCGCCAATAATGTCTCAATATATTGACACAGTATAAAGAATCGCTCATAAAAAATCTTACAATGTTACTCTGACCGCCCATTAACTTGTACCAATAACCAAAACCCCAATTTCTTTTCGAATTTTATTAAATACATAAATTTGAGATATATAAGGACCTATTTCATTCTAGAACCGTTTACTAAGAGTTTAAAAAAAACTATAGATCTCTAAAGTCTATAGAAGCAAAGATATTCAAGAAAATATGAACTCAAAAAGATTTTGGATTTGAAAATTTTATTTTGAAACGAATATATCTCTGAAAGTAATTAATATTTTTGCTTGAAAAGTGGTGTCCATTTTTGTGTTAGTGGAAAGAACAAGTCTACTCTTTTGCATCAAATTCCGATTTAGATTCAATGGACGAGCCTTTCCTATAAATAATACTTGGATCTATAATCTGCGTAACGCGCTTTCAACATAAATTGCCCTTACAGAACTTTGAGGACGCAATAAATGTTACATCTATCCTGTGATGTATCTTGTTCCTTTTTCTCGAGATTGTAATTGGCCCTGGAGGCCACCTATGCTCAACGAACCAATACAAACTATGTAGACCTTCCTCCTCACTATCTCTTTCTTTCTTTCTCCACAACTATGTTTCTTTTTCTCTCTCACTCTCTCGTGTGTGCTTTCTCGTATAAGCGTTTCCCATTCGTTTCGGTAGCCGTGCAACGACGCCCTCCGATGAATTTTATATTTAGAAGGCATGCAGTTAACGCGCTCATAAATCAGCTACATGCTACAGTGAAGATAAGGCCGAGTTGGTGTTCAGTTCTCGTCCCTACCAAGGAGTTCAAGAGCTTTCTTCCACTGTCTGAAGTCTGAACTCAGATCTAGACAGTGTTGCCAAATCGCGCCAATAGAATATTATCAGACTGTCTGTCCCTCACATGAAAGACGAGACAAGTCCTACTCAACCCACAAATTTCCTTGAAAATTTTTTAAACACCAAAATTAATTTAAACACGAGAAAAGTCAAATGTATCTTAAATTTAAAATGGTTAACTTGTAACCATCAAGATAAAAAGTATCACGAAATTTGAGTTAATAATAATGATTAGTTCCCGAGATATACTCGATCCAAAATAAAAAATTTCGTTTCCAAAATATTTTTGAGTTTCTTCTTTCCTGTGTATCTCTTGACTTCTCAATCGTAGCGAACTCTAGTTTTTTGGAAACTACTTGTGCATAAGATAATTCATAGATTCCTGTCTGGGAAGATAATTTAATTCAGTTCCAACATGTTTGACAAAGTCTGATGGGGCCTAAACATCCGGAAAGAAGCTGAAAGCCATAAAATCCTCTTAGAGTAAATCCCACCTACCTAAGGGGCTCTTAAATTTTGAGAAAAGCCAGTATACCATCCCGCCTTAAAAATACCCTCGGCACATAAATATACCAACTTCCAGAAATGGTTGTAAGTCGATCCAAGGCAACCTAAATAAGACAAATGTTTCCTTTTCGGGATTGGAGATTATACGTAAAAAACAGAACCTCTGGATTTGTCCCAAGGGACCCTCGCCGAGTCGAGTGTCCTCTTTCTTCGGGCCAGAGTCAGAGACCCACGCAGCGCTTTTACGATCGTGACACCGTTTTCGAGACGTTACATTCCTGACGCGCCTACTCGCTCCTGGGTCTCGCAATTTCGTTTCCAGATGCCTCATACCCAGCTACGCTATACGCATGTTCATACATACTACAGTTGATATTTGCATTCACTTCGACGCTTCAAACCGTTTAGGCAATCTTAATGTCCAAAAAAATGTCATTCGGCCTCCATTCAAGGCAAAAAATCTAAAGAGGGAATGGCGGACATGATTTTAAGCATTCGTAATTTTATACTCCTGATCAAAATTCGAGAAGGAAAGAATTTTAATGTGCTTCCTGTATATTTGAATATATATTGACAAGTGCTGCTGAAAAAATTGCTTATTTGCAATTAAAATTTATAACTACTGTTTATCTCTAGGATGCACAGAACGAGAAATATAGTGATAGTGATTCAAAAATATTTTGAATTCTAAAATGTTATTTTGAAATACGACTAATAATTTGTATTTAAAAAATATCCAAATATCTTCAAAAGCTTTTTCTAGAATATTGTAATTCTTGGTACAAGTAGGAGATCACGAGCCTGGTTAAAATGTCACGAGCTCTAAATTTTCAGCTCGAGGTGATAAAACGAGGCTATGATAAGACGAAAACATCAGATAAGAGAATGTCAGACGCTTTTTTTTATCTCAACTTCACCAAATAGTCTTACATAAATATCGTTTTAGTATTAATTGTAGTTTGTAATTAATTTTTCCAATCGTTTCTGAGCCAGTTTTTAACTTCGTTGTCGGAGATCACGTTGACTTCGGAATCCTGACGACATCTTTACCTGACAGTATTAGAAGGTTCAACTTCAATCTAATGCTGCCCGGTAAGATGTGAACAGATACTCCGCTCGATGAAAAGTCCTCTTTCTCTTCGTCCTGGTTCCTCCTCGAATCCAGCTCGTTGCACTCGACACTGATATCCTTTTTTCTAGATTTTTTTTTTCTTAAAAGAATAATTTTTTGGTTCTACTTTTCGTCCCCAAGACCTCCAATGAGAGGAGAGTCTCGATAGACGGATAGATATGCCAGTTAACCGGGTCCCATTACGGTTGGAGATAAGATCCATCGGGGAGGGATGAGAAACTGGCATAGGGGGAAGGGAGGGCAAAACCGCTTGCCGTATTGCCAAGGAAATGAGAGGCAAGCGAGTTTTATGTAATCACCGAACGACTCTCCGAGCTTGGTATTAATACCGGCAATAAATAAGCGCGACTAAGGAAGGGAAATATAAGAGAGAAAGAGAGATTCGATCCTTCGGCATCTACAACAGCCGTTTTAGCTTCGGCTCAAACTACCGTCCCTTTCTGGCTGCCTTTAGCACTCTCTTTCTCAGGGACGACCCTAGAATTCTTCTCCGTTTACATTATGGCCCATTTTGGCCCACGCTTATAAATTATTAAACCGCTAGCTTCAAGGGGAGACCTCTATGAGGATTTTGCAAAAAACTAGAACTCTCTAGGACCAATAGATGGAGAGAAATTCAGTGAAGTAGAAACTCAAAAACATTTTGGATTTGAAAATTTCATTTTGGATTGTCTATATCTATGAAACTAATTAATATTTTTTAATGAAACTTCGCGGTCCTTTTAAAATAAGTGAAAGGAACAATTCCACTCGTTTGTATTAAAATTTAAATTACTTTTTTAAAATTTATTTTTCTGGGGCTTCTTTATCAAGCTCCCTTGAAGTAACAGTCTTGAATATTCAGACCCTGGAATAATGCCTGCATTTACATGCAGGTGTCGCCGTGGGAGCCTCTCAAATATATGCAGGTGCCTGAAAACTCAGGCAAGAACCAATGAACCATTCAACCTTTTCTAAATCGGGTCCCCTCGTCTATCACAATTCACCGGCTTTGTGGCCTTACAGGTCACACAAAAGGCTCCACATGGGGTTTTGAATTTGTGTAAATATGAAAAACTCGTAGGGATCTTTTTAAAAAGTCCACTCGAAGAATTAATATTTTATTCCGGTCTAGCCAAAACGAATCGAGAGTTTGGAATAAATATTAAAATAAAAAAGGAATTTAAGAAGTCTGTACAATTTCTGTTTCACCAAGAATTAATGAGTTTAAAACGTGAATGAAAGATCCAAGAGAGAAATGGAGGGTGTGTTTAAAAATAGGAAAAATTTGAAGTGTGAGGCGGGAATAAGAAGTGATTCGCCAGTCGGACGAGTCTTCCGTGCCTCGTTATCGCGGGAACTCCGCCTTTATGCAAATTACTGGGGCCTAATATCCATAATGAACATTTAATCCGTTGTCTAAAGATGGCCGCTCTTCAATCCCGTTGGTCGAGGACAAGACTGTAGTATGTCGTATGATTTCTTGTCAGAATATATACGCCATATTAATTAACCTACTAATAAAATATCTTTTATCAAACAATACAAAGCAAATTTTGAATCTGTCTTAGGAATTCTCACATCCTATTTATAAAACTAGCATCTATTATTTAGTATCATTCTCGTGAATAGAATAGCGAAATGATCGCTGTGAAATATTTTTCTCCAGCGAAATGCCAGCAGGCGTACTTTCTGCGGCTCGACTTTATATCTTGCTAGCGTTTTTTTAACGACTTGCCGGTAAAAAAAGATCATCGTTATACATAAGCGAGTGGCGAGAACCGGCAACGCACGTGTGTCTGCAGCCTGCAGACCGTCTTCTTTGCTCGCTTGTAGGAGAGGTTCAGGGCCGTAATCATGATCCGAAGATCAGACGAATCACGAAAAAAGATTTTGAATAAAATTATTGTATGAATAAAGCGGTATTTCTCGTAGAAATTTTAGCGAATTATTCCACGTTTCTTAGATTAAATTTTATCATTTTTATGTTTAGTTCATCTTTTATTTAAAATTAGAATTTATTCTAACTGAAAGTTTAGTGCTAATTTATTAACAATGCAACAAATCAATTTGTAAAATTTTTTTCTTATTTTTCCAAAACATTGCCAATTTTCGCAAAACTTTTTAGAATTCTTCGCTCGATTTACATAAATCATTGATATTTCAACGAAATTAGATGTTTCACTTAGTTTCAGGTTTGAAATATGCAAAATATAAAAAATCGTTTTTTGGCTATAACTCAAAAACAGTTTTTTTGGATTTTTGAGATATTTGAACAGCTCTTGGACCAAATTGTCAGGAATATCCACCGGGTTTAGAAAAATCAAGGAAAATAAAAATCTAAATAAAATTTTTAAAACGATAGTCGTGTTAATTTCTAAACTCACTGTGGAACTAGTATTCCCACGCGAAAATAAGCACAAGTGTTGGCAGACGTAACCGCAATGAGATAGGTAAATAGATACTAAGTGCAGGCTGCTCGTTAAAGTTGTAAAGTTGTTTTATGCTTTGAGGCATCGTCAAGTCTGCAGAACGAAGGTGCATTTTTTCCTGTCAAACAAATTATGAAAAATGTTCTCCTTTGAATTTCTAATACTCGAAGCATCACTCGAAGCAAAAGCTTTCATTTCAATACTAAATTAAATATATTTTCTCACATCGCCTTGACAAATGAATATGGGGCAAAATTCGCCAAGTACATCACCCAAAAAATTTTCATCTCTCCGATTTTGATGAAACTTTGCGATATTCTTGTACTACCGGATTACATCCAATATGCTATAATCGGGGGAGGTAATAAATACGTGTTGCCTAGATTTTGAGTCGATTATTTCTTTGACTAATTAATATTTTTTAATGAAACTTTTTGGATCTTATCAGATCAACGGAAGGCAGATGTGGAGGCACCCAACAGACCTTTAATTTCAAAATTGAGAATTGTTTCATTGGAACCCCTGAGGATAAAAAATATTAAACAAAAATCCCCATAACAAACTAAAACCTAAAATAATAAATTTGAAACGTTATAAGTTTTTCATAAAAAGGAAGCGAAACAAGGAAAAAGAAATAAGCTGACTTCGGTCCTGGGGAGAAGTAAGGAGAAATGTAAAAGCTGTTTATTATTATTACACTTGGCAACGAAACGGCGCAAGTGAGAAAGGGGCTTCTGCTACCCATTAGGCACCTACACGTACCCGGATAAAAATAATGTCCGGAACATGTAGGTACCGGGATCCCTGCAGACTGCCAACTTAGCGACAGCCGAAGCCAAATGGTTTGCCTCAGTTGAAGAAAAATAATAATAAATAATTCCTCAATGGGGAAGCAAAAAGCGTTTAGAGAAATTTTTGTAGAGATTGATCTGAGGAAGCGTAAATGATGTACGTGGGAGTGGGATGGAATCGATTAAAGCAAATTGCAGTGTAAACTTTGACCCTCAATTGGAAAGATGGGGTCAAGCTGATAACCTTGTTTTTGATGAAACTTTATTTAGTTGCTTGATGAGCTGTATAATACTTGCAGGGTAATTTTTTAATTGTATTAATATAATTAGGTGCTTCAATATTCTGATATAATTTGGTAACTGGTTCAAAGTTTCGTAAGAAATTCCAACACATTCCTCTTAGGTTTCAGTAATAACAGCGTGCTTCATTTAATTAATTAACGAAAGGATGGTTTTATTTTGTTCTCTCCCGTGAAATAGTGCTTTTCCTCCCTGTATTCGTGGATCGATTAGCTAAAGTATGTTGATTTACTGCATTTTCGAATGAAGCTCCCTGTGGCGACCAAATTGACCAGCAGACCGTAGGATCGTTCGTTCGAGGGATCCCAGCAGGAGAGAGTGAGAGAGATTCGAAAAGAGGGGCAGAGAGAAAGCCAATAAAAAAGAAGATATAAATTTCCTGGCTTTTTTTTCTCACGCTTTAAAAAAAAAAGAAATATTCCACAAAAATATGTTATTTCAATAGATTTTTTTCTTCGTCATAGAGGAAGCTTTGAAGTGGTGACAAAATCCAGTTGCGAAAAAAAGTTTTTTTTTCAATATATTTCAAGGGGAATATATGTAATATGTCCAGAAAAATTATCCGGATGTGTGTATGTGCGTGTGTCACGCTTTTTAACAATCCTGCAATATCTGGAGAACGTGTACAGATAAATTGATGAAATTTGGCATACTTATTCCACTAACAAACCAAGTTAAATTTTTTTACAAGGATTTAGTAAAATATTTAATTTTAAAACTTTTATGTACTTTTATAATTTTTGAAAAATTTAATTTTTATCTATAAGTCTCGAAATATTCTTGGGTCGTAAATAATCAAATAATCTGATATTATTACATTTTATTTAAATATGTATATAAATGCGGTCAAATTTTCGACTGAAATAATTTCAAAATTTTTTTTTTCATTTTTCGAGATTGAATCAAGGAAGATTTATTTTAACAGGCAATAAGAACATAGATTGGTTTAATAAAATTGATAAAATAAAATTTAAATTAATAAAAGAAAATAAAAAAAAAATTGAGGGGTTATAGAATTATAGCGCTCCATTTTGTTCGCACGTAGGTAATAGGGTGCCTCATGAAATACTTTTTTTTTTGATTTTCTAAAACCTTGAATCTGAAATTTCTTTCTTTAGGTGAGAAAATGATTCCCTATTTTTTTTAGATTTTAAAAAATATTTAGAGGTCGCTATGGTGTGTTTTATGCCGAATATTCGATTTTCCGAAGTTTTTGAATTTTATTTCTACAATTTAAATGATTCCATCTTGTTCAATGCAGAGATCAATTTATTAGGATGCCATCTATCCCTAAAATTTGTTTGGTTGAGAAAAAAAAATTTAAGGTGGTAATTCGAGTGCGACTGGCAGCTCGTTTAAAGTACAGAATGAAAATTAAATAAGTACCAAAAAATGATGTTTTCTTATCAATATATTATATTTTACTTTTTAAACTTATTAAAAAGTGATGGTAGACATTCCTTCAACAAACTTTAAAATAAGAGAAACTGTACTTATTATTGGTGATTCCTCTATATTAGGATTTTGCAAAAAATTACGACTCTACGAACTACAGATCCAGAGATACGTGAACTCAAAAATATTTTTGAATTTGGAATTTTTATTTTGAGTCGAGTATATCTTGGGAACTAATTAATATTATTTAATAACACTTTGAGGATTTGTTCAGAGCAGTGGAAGGAACACCATCCCACTTTTGTCACGAAATTTGAATGATTTTGTATAATTATAAACTATTTAGGTTTTTACCCTTTTGAAATAGTTTATTGACGAAGAGAGGAAGTCAGGGTCTCGTTTTTCATTCCACAGACAGATAGAATATCCGATCAGAATCGACGAAGGCGGTAAGAGGGTGGGTAGCGATGTTTGTCGCCGACCAAATATGGCTCGATGAGACGACCTTACGAAACCATGGCGCGAAGCTTTCATTTAATTGGGCCCGGCAATGTGAACATCAACGATAGAGACCAACTTATCGGGCGGTTTCCAATTCACAATCACTTAACTGTCTGCGCCTTATGACACTCGCATTCAACTAACGAAAAAGCCCTAAATCAAGATGCAAAAACGGGATTCGTTGAGAGCTCAAAGAAATAAAAATTCTGAAGTATGAGGTTTAGAATTTGAATATCGATTTTGTTAGTCCCCGTGAGCAGGAAAAAAATTTATTCAAATGAGTCTTGAGTGAAAATGTGCTCGTTCGGAGCCGGTTTCTTAACCGGGTTCAAATTCTTTATCCTCATTCCAAAACCACAGTTGAGTAATAAAAATAAATTTTATCAAATGGGGACCAACATGATAAAAAATATAAACGGAGAGTTGATTAATTATGAAGAACATAATTATACAGAATTGAATTTTGTAAATTTGTAAAATTTGTAAAAAAAAATTTGTGATTGATATAAATTGAACTTGATGAGTAAAATTTAAAAATAAAATGTATCATTAAAGATGAATTCTTTGTAACCATTTTCTGGTCTTATTATTCGAAGATATTATAATCTTTTGGACTTTGATCTAAATTATCTCGCTTCTGAATGAGGTGTATCATGACTGGATTAAACAAAATTTATTAATAATACTGTTTTGCGCGACACGTGAGCTTTGCAGAAAACACATTGAGACGGAGTTGCGATTGACGGCATGCCTGAGAGGCAGGTGCGAATACGAAAGGTCGCAACGAGCATGTTAGTGCATTTTTAGCCTCTTTCGTTCACTCACCTCGACAATGTCGACCTTTTCTTAAAGATATCGACAATTTAATCGACTCAAACCTAGTCGCGTAATTAAAGAAATAAAATATCAATTTTATGAATTCTTGATCAATTTCGATACCAGCCTGTGGTATTCTTCCCTCCTTTCACCTGAAAATGTACACTGAATTTAAGAAAAAAATATTCATTAGTTTCCGAGATATACTCAATTCAAAATAAAATTTTCAAATTAAAAATATTTTTGATTTTCTATTTCCTGGGATATCTCTGGATCGTAAGGCCACAGAAAATCGTAGTTTTTTCAAAAGTCTTTACTGAGGATTCAGCAATGAAATAGTCTATATAATTATTTTGAAAAAAAAAGAACTTACAAATCTTAAAATTTTTGGAGTCAAAATAGCTGAAGTGGAAAAATCAGAATTGTCACCTAACTCAGAATTAATCTTTACTGTTCTGTAAAAAGTACAAATTTCAAATTTCGCGCGCTTTCAAATAATATGTTTAAATAAATATTATTAACATTAACGTAAAATAAACTCAATAAACGAACTTGGAACGAAGGATCTATTTTGAAGCACGTGGTCAAAGTTTCTTTTGGATTTCAAAGAAATTTATCACATATAATTTTTCTTCCTCTATTTGCAATAGATTAAGAAGTTGTTAAAAAAAATATCAATTTAAAATCCAAAGAATAAAAAAACAAGAGAAAATCACTTCCTTGAAATTCGAACGAAGATTGAACACGTGTCCATCTTTTTTACTCCGAAATTTCTTTGCTCCGAAAAATATTCGTTTCAAAATACTCAAAATATCGAAATTCCTGATGCACAATTTTTGTATCTTATAAAATTACTTTTTACCTTATAAAATTACTTGAAGAATGGAAGAAACGTAAATTTCCTCGAGAGAAAAACTGGCGACGAAAGAAACGAGATGATCACGAATTTGCTCATTTCTCACGCCACTGTTCACCGCGCTTGGTCGGTAAAATCACTCTAGCACATTTTTATATCATCCGGATTTGAAATAGTACGTTGGGGATCGGGAATGTACTTAGAACTTGGGTAGCAACTAGCAACTGGCTGATTAAAAAAATCAGGAAAAAAGGAATGAGACACTATCCATATATTACGTAACATTTTTCCACCTGTCTTAACCCCTCCTACGTGGCAATTTCGTTTCCTTCGAAATTTTCGTCAGCAACAAAAACCAAATTGGAGCCCCTTTGCCCTTTTTAATTTTACGTAATATGTGAACGTTCCCTCAAGAAACCCATTTTAAAAAGGGAGAAAGAGAGAAGGAAGAACAGATGGGGATTTGAATATTTCATATTGGAAAAGAGGAATGAAAGAAATGCATAAAAGGAATCGGCAAACTTGAAACTCGCTTCCGCCAACCTGAACAGTTAACACGCGGAACGTCCGGCGGAACGCACGCCTCGTTTTTTCTTGGAACTATATTTTCGAACCAAAGAAGAGGAAATCACTTGGCGGTTCGTGGTTTTTTGAACGCGTTTTCGTGGCTAATGAACTGAACGAGTGGAGAGGTACTGAGCGATTTGGGAATGAGAATGTGAACACGAACAGATTTAGAATAAACTGAAAAAATGACCTCACGAGAGAAGCAAACGACGCAAACTAAACTGCGCGGAGGCTGTCGTGTACTGGAACCAGACAACAGCAGTGCGTTCCACGATCGCGCCGAAGGGACCGGTCGACGCAACGACAGGCAAGTGGGGGAAGCCCCATGGCGTCGAGAGGGGTAGTTCAAGTTTTGGGGGTTAGGGAAGGAGAGGGGAAGATGGGGGGAGGGGCCACATGTGTGCTTGCGTGTCCTGTCCTGAGTTCCAAGTTCTCCTCACGTGCCCCTCTATTTATTCTTCCCTCTTCTCACGAAATTCAAGAGGGGTGCCTTCTTGGAATTCTTTGACCCACCCTCAACCTTCTCATTTCTCAAGTTCAATAGACTGAAAGCTGAATTGCTTAAAATAAAATTACCGGTCAGTCAAATTTCAAATTCAAGGTTTAAAACTAAAAAACTGGTCATTTGAGGTACCATATTTGCACTTTGTACTTTACAAGGAAACAAAATATTCGCGCGCGTGTTGGTTTGCTATTCGTTTAAAATTTCATGAAAATCTTCGAAATCCTTTAAAATTCTTTAAAATCTATTAAAATTCCTAGAAGCCTTTTGAAATCCCTTAAAATTCCACAAAAATCTTCAAAATCATAGATCTCTTGAAATCCATGTGAAAAATTTGTGATAATCTCTAAAAATTCCTTGAAATTTATCAAATTCCATGAAATCTTTAAAAATTCTACAAAATCTTTTAAAGCTCAAAAAAAATCCGTTGAAATCCTTTAAAACTAGGTTTACCAGACGCGCTTTTTCGTCAGCACATGTGCTGATTTTTGGCCCTTGTGCTGATTTGCTGATTTTTCATGAAATGTGCTGATTTTTAACCGAAATGGCGAATTTTTTCATTTCTTAAAAATATATTTTCGTTTTTTTACATGCGCTTTGAACAAAATTTTCCGGGTAACATAAATAAATAAATTTGTATTACAAATACTAGAAATCGTAATTAATCTTCATGTTTATTTGCCTGATTTGTCGAATCGGATTTTTTTTTTTTTTTTAATTTACGAAAACCTTTGTAATCATCTTAAATTCGACGAAATCTTTTAAAAACCATAAAAATCTTATGAAAGTACTGAATAAAATTCCCCGACACACTTTCAAATCCTTCAAATTCCATAAAATATTTTAAAAGTCATAAAAATCTCTTGAAATCCGTTAAAATTCATGAACGTCTCATAAAATTCCTAGGTTAAAATTCATTAAAATTATTAGAAATCGCATCAAATTCCATGAAATCTTTTGAAATTTCAAATTCTTTTAAAAATCATAAAAACCTCTTGAATTCTGGTAAAATTCCCAGAAATTCCACGACATTTAAAATTTTTTGAAATCCCTCAATAAAATTCCCCGACAAACAGTACAATCCATCCAATATACCATAAAATATTATAAAAGTCATAAAAATCTCTTGAAATCCATTAAGATTCGAGAGAATCTCTTAAAATTCTTAGAAACTTCTTGAAATTCTTTAAAATGCTACGATAACATTTAAAATTCCTTTATATCCTTTAAAATTCATTAAAATTATTAGAAATCTCATCAAATTCCATGAAATCCTTTAAAATTTCACTAAATCTTTTAAAAATCTTTAAATTCTTTTGAATTCTTTTAAAATTCCTAGAAATTAAATAACAACATTTGAAATCCCTTAAAATCCATTAACATTATTAAAAATCTCATCAAATTCCATGAAATCAGTTACAATTTCACAAAATCTTTCAAAAATTATAAAAATCTCTTAACCCTCATCAGTCCCTCATTTCGCCACCTTAATCAGTCCCTTGAGTGTCAAATTGGCACTCTGAGGTAAATTAAAGATAGTTTAAATTTCTTTCATATGGAATCAATGAGAAAATATTAATTCAAGATTGAAGAACCTTATTATGTTGATTCGAATATTTTTATGTAGAAAAAAACATTCGCCTTTATTCAAATAGAATAATTGTGTGGTAAAGTTGAAAATAGTGTCAATTTGACACTAAGGACTGATGAGGGTTAATTAATATGCGTACTAATACCGATTTTAAAACTTTTTGAGTACCTAAACAATCCCGTTTTTGAAACATACGTTTCTATTCCTTTTATCGTAAAAACATTGCACCTGAGTTTAATTAAGTTTAATTGGAAGAAGCTTCAGTGTAAAGTTCCTCATAAATTTCACACCGAGGAGCACTTTATCAAAATTTAATTAAATAAAGTATTTCATTTATTGTACACTTCTAGAGTAATGAATTAAAATTGAGAAATATTATTTGAATGATAAAGGTGATTTAAGAACTTGTAATTTTCAAAGGGAAAATGATTCATTGTTCAGAATAAATTTCCAAAGATACAGAAAAATTCACGACCACTGTTTTCTTTATTAAAATTTGTCTTGTTTATTTGATGAAACGTCTTTACGATTGATGTAATAAGAAATGATAATTTACCTTTGCGGATAATTGGAGTTGACTTATACTGCACAAAATGACTAGATAGACGAAATATAACTTGTGGAAGTTATATTTGCAATCAGTGCAGCTTTCGGTCAGGAGAGCTTCTGTCCCTCTATCTTCATTAGCACTCGCTGTTATGAAGAGAATACTACACTGGTCTCGACTCTGCGCTGTCGATAATTTATACCCGATACAAAATTTACGTCACAAGATACTGATAAGAGCATTCACGTCATCTACACAACTTGTGATCGTGCTAAAGTGAGAAAAAGTAGATAAAAAGAAGTATAGAAAGAGGGAGAAGGGAAGAGAAGAGCAAAGATCTTTGGAACACACCTAAGGATGGTGATAAGGTCTGCGAATGAGATGCTTTCTGTATATCTCTTCCTGTTGGCTTCTGAAAAGATAGGGATTTCCACGATTCATCGACAGAAACAGGTTGTTGATCAAAATTTCATGATAACATTGCGAACTTTCCTAAATTGAATGATGTAAGCTTTCGAATCACAGAAGAGAGATAACGTAAACAATTATGAAATTGTTTGTTTACTATTTACTACATGCGGAAAGCACAATGACTCTTGCAATCAAATACATACGGTTTATTGTACATGCAAATATTTTTTGAAAAGAACATGCAGCAAACATCGTATATGCAAGATACATTTCTGAGGAATGAAAAAATTGTTATGGTTAAGCGATTCAAAATATTAATTAAGCTTTTCAATACTTCACTTGTGCAATCAGATTAAATTAATTTATTGATGTGATTGTATACCTCATTGAAAAATAATACGAAGTGGTATGAGAGAAAAATGTCTCTTTGAATAACAGTTTTTGTTTTTAATAAAACAATGTGGTTATAAAATATCATTTATTTAGCAGATTTATTCATGATAAACATTTGATTGTATTTAATGGGTAAATATTAGTAAT
Organism: Synergus magnus; assembly: GCA_032275165.1. Lineage (NCBI taxonomy): Eukaryota > Metazoa > Arthropoda > Insecta > Hymenoptera > Cynipidae > Synergus > Synergus magnus. The sequence goes on from JAUESH010000039.1 coordinate 9,811,908, forward strand.
ATTGTACACTAATTTTTCTGAGAACTATTTTCCAGTCACATTTATCATTTACGAATTAAAGCAAGGTATCCCCAGAAAGTAGTTGAAAGAGATTGTACGTGTGATATCAGAAGGTGATTATTTAGATTAAAACACGGGGGTAACACGTGTCGTATGTTTCATTATTGATGCAATAAAATGTGTCAGCAGTCTTTATATTTTCCAAAATTTGATTGTCGAAAAAAAATAAAGAAACAATTTGGAAGAAAGTTTTCTCCTGAAAAACATTTTTGTTTTTGGCACTTTTGTCGTTCCATCCTTCAATTAATGAACTAATAAGACCAATCGTTCAAGAAAACTTACAATTAGGATCCATAAAAGTTTTAGGATCCATAAGTTTTTGAAGGATGGAACGGCAAAAGTGCCAAAAGCAAAAATTTTGTTCAGGAATAAAAATTGTTTTTTTAAAATTATTTTTGTTTATCAATCAAATTTTGTACAACAAAACATACATTTAAACGTTATAAATTTGAAACTAAACAGCTCTTAATACATTTCAATCTAGAATTATAAACTTTTGAACGCATAAAATAGAAAATTAATGCATTTTAGCGACGCCTTTAACTTGAAATTATTCCCATGTTTTTAAACCTTTAATTTTAAATCATCCGACTCTGAATCTTTTCAATTAAAAATCGTTCAATGACGGCTTGCGGTACGGAAATTTTCTCAAATGAAGCGCGGAAAATTTTGCGGGTCACATCCTAAGACACGATGTATTTGTATGATTACCGGTTTGTAAGAAGATTATTCCTTTAGCATAAAGAACTCCGACAGTGCAGTAAAAAAGATAAGATGCCATTAAAATGTTAAGAACATGCTGTGTATATATTCATGCACGTGAAATCCTCATGTTTGGCCTATTAGCGCGCAAAACGCGCGAACGGATACGCGCAATTGATACGGATTTTATAACTGTCTATATGATCCCAGACAGAGGCTGAATAATTTCATTATTTTTCCATTCATTTTTTGTTATCAAGGAGTACAAGAGTGACGAAATTTTCATTATAATTTACTGTATTTTTCCTCTTGCGTCCATTCTAAAATTTAAGTCTAGACCTGCGTACATACAATCTTCGTAGGGGGCATGGTCCTTGCGGATAAGAATGATAAAACCTTATAATAATCTCAAAATCATATTACACATTCAGAAATGATATCATATGATAAGACACATTCAATTTACTAGAATGAATTGTGTTTAATGTCTGTCTTTCGTAAAAACATAAGATTACAACTTATTAGATATACTTTCTTAGATATAATTTAAAAAATTGAGAGCAGACATATCATTTAATTTGCATGACGCAATAATTGTAAAACTAGATGAAACAAGACACATTTTATCTCATCTATACTTATAGGTAGCAATTCGTGGAAATCTTAAGGAAATTGATTATCATTTATCATACAACCGGTGCCAGTAAGTCTGTTGCGGTTGTAGCTTGTTTTCTTATCTACTTTAGAGTGTATGAGCAGTCATGTCAATATAGGTAGACTGTTTTTAAAAGCTTCACACAACTCTTCGATTTCTACCATATATAAAATATATTATATTATTCTAATCCAAATTTGTTCGTATAAAAACCACCCTTCTACACCACCCCCACATACCCTCCCTTATTCTCTTCCTCCTTTTCCCTCTCTCCACTACATTTTCTTCCATATACCCACTTTCCCTCAGCCCCTCCTATCCCTCCGAACCCCCACCCCATTATTTATAATTTTCCCATCTCTTCCCTATATTCTATCTCTAGCCCCCTCCCCTCTCTCCAATCCATTTTTTCCCCTACACCCATTTGCCCCTCTATGTACCAATCTTCCTCCATATTGTGCGATGAACTAAAGACCTACACAGCTGGACAATGTATCTTTGAATGTAGCGTCATTTCATTGAATCTTAAAGTTTCCAAATCTGAATTCAATACAAGTCTTAACCACATAGTATGTTTACTAAAACCGCAATATTATTGTGGAAATTTTCAATCATTTTACCAAGGGCAATAAAAATTCATATCTTTAATTTAAGCAACATTTTTTCCTTATTTCTCCATTACAATAACAGTATTCACTCCTGTATACCCCCTCGCTCTTCACTATCTCTTCCTGAGCCATATCTAGACCTCTTTGCACAATCTACCCCTCATCGCCACCTCTACGTCCGTAGCCCTTCCTAGGAGGGGAGGAGGATCCTTACCACTATCCTCCTAATCACGTATACTTTTCTCTCTATTTGTATTTCTACCCCGAGCCCTTTTCCTCCTCTCTGCACCAATCTTCCCCTATGCCCTACCACCCCTTCAAAATACATAAATAAATTTTTTTTAACTTATTTTAGACACTTTTTATAGATGAAAATGGTGGTGAATCATAAATCCTCAAAAAGTGCCTTGTTGATAAAATCTCGGATGGATTGTCAGAAAAAAAAAATTCAAACGGTTTTAGATTCAGTATGTTAATGGCTATAGTGGATATCATACGATTTTTTAATTTTTGCAAAAATAACAACAGTTAAAATCAAAATTTAAAAAAATCCTTTATATGCGCTATAGCTATTGTTGTAAAGAATATGTGGTAACAATTTCATAAGGATCGGATTATTAGTTTTGGAGATTTTATCAACAAGGCACTTTTTTGAGGACCTACACGGAGAGAAAGGTATGGTTGGGCCAACCATAAAAATGGAAAAATATGGGGCAACCATATCTATAGTTGCTGCAACAATAGTTTTGGTTGCTGCAGCCAAAGTTTGGTCA
>JAUESH010000039.1:9814805-9837078 GCA_032275165.1 Synergus magnus
CGTGAGAAAAGAGTCACTGAGAATCAGTGGAATTTGACTGGGAATCAGTGAAATTTCACTGATTCAAGTTTAGAGAGAAGAGTGATTTAGTTTCGCCAATTTTACGTTTGTAATAATAAATACTTTTCATTAAAACTAGGCCATTTACCTACGTCTGTAGGAAATGGAGGTAAATGGCCTAGTTTTAGCAAAACAAGTCAGGAAAATGTGTTCAATTTTCAAAGAATCTAAAGTAATAGAAATTGAAAGATATTTGTATTGGTATTAGGAAGTTCTTTCAAAATATTATTAATAGTCAAAATTAGCGCGCTTTCAATGACCTTTTTTTTTTAATAATCTACTTTGATGATTGTAATTTCTTTTAAAATTAAAATACTATTGATATTTTTTTATATCTCTCATAATATCACATTAAATCTTTTGAAATCACTTTAAATTCTACGGAATCTTTTAAAAATCATAAAAATATCTTGAAACCCCTTAAAATTCCACGACAAACTTTAATTCTTTAAAATCACTCAAAATTGGTAACAATTTCTACATTTCTAGAAATCTTTTCAAATTCTTTAAAATTCCTGAAAATCTATTATAATTTCATGTAATCCTTTCAAAATCCACAAAATCTTTTAAAAATCAAAAATATCTTTTCAGTGAATTCTTTTATATATAATTGTTTAAACAAATTTTTTATTGAAATTTTCTTTTATCAATTTTATTAAACCAATTTATGTTCTTATTACTTTTTGAAATAAATCTCCCATGATTCAACCTCGAAAAATGAAAAAAAAATTTTTTTGAAATTATGTCAGCAGAAAACGATCTCATCATTCATATTTTAAAATAAAATGTATTAATATTAGATTATTTGATTATTTACGACCCAAGAAGCCTTTTACTTTCTTACATCAACTTTGAATTTTGAAAATTGGAAGACTTTAAGTTGAAAAATTATTTTTGAAGACTTACAGATGAAAATTAATTTTTTTTAATTACAAAAAACCATAACGTCCTTCATATTTAAAATCCCTTAATACCCCTTAAAAAATTTTAAAACTCCATCAAATATCCTTAAAAATTTTACAAACTCTTTTAAAGATCAAAAATATCTCTTCAATTCTTTTAAAATTTCATGACGAATTCTAAAATCCCTTAGAATTGCTTAAAATTCCTTCAAGCATCTTAAAATCCTTTAAATGTCCTAAAAATTCTGAAAAATTTCTTTTTTTCACGAAATCTTTTAAAAGTTATAAAAAAAATCTCTTGAAATCTTTATTCTTAATATTCCAAGAAACCCCTTAAACCCCTCATTCTTTTAAAGTTCCTCCAAATCATTTTAAAACTTTTAACTTTTACTTTAAACTTTTAATATTATTGTGAGCGTAAATTTAGCAAAACTGCTCTTACTATAATCACCACATACCTTTAAAAGAATTCAATAAAATTCAAAGATAATTCAAAAGAATTGACGAGAATTCAATAGAATACAAGAGATTAATTGTTAGTTTAATTTGAAATTATTCTTAATTACATCATTGCATGCTAGATAATAATATGGCCTGTTTTGTAATGTGGAATTATTAAGCTTCTTTCCTTGATAGTTTTTAAAATTAGGACATGAAAAAACACGAGGTCAGCAGGTCTTGCCCTGGATAAGATAAATGACATTGGTCACAATATGAACTGATTACGTAAACGATATAAAATAATGAATATCCTGACAGATCATGTGGCTTGACGTTATCTTCTTAAACCGATAAAATAAGAAGATAATACGTGACTGAAATTCTCTATCGATATTAAATTAGAAACGTTAATTAAGTAATTCCGAATACCATTTAACGAAAGTTCTGAAAACTAGTCTAAAATTATATTAATTTCAGTTAAAATTATTTAATTCATTCATTTAAAAATTTACTCGCATTTTCAAGAAAGATTTGATTCTGTGAATCTTTCCATATATCCTGGTTTCTAGATATATTTTTTTTGCGTCCTACATTATGCGCTTATTTTAAGATTGCTTGTTGTGAACTACAAAGCTTTTGTAAAACTCTTGTTTGGTATTTTTAAGAAAATCCTGAGGAGGAAATTGAAAATCTAAAGTGAAACGCAACATAGAATCTAAATTCGACATACAAGAAACTAATGAGCTTGGGATGCTACATTCTTGTTCAGGGATAAGATATATGTTGGACTGTCAACGTGGATGAACAAAGCAGCCCGAAATAACTGTTCCTGAGCTTTCAGTGTGGCTCTTATTCGCTGGTGTTTTCGAATACTCTGGACCTCTATAATTCCTGATTTCTTTTCAATTTATTTTCAAACTCATTCCTATTATAATTTCACTCCTTTTATTTAAGCGATTTAAATTTATTTAATTATTTTATTGAAATACGATTTGAGTCCTTATAAAGATCCAAGATCACCCTGCTGGAAGTAAAAAGATAGAAAATCTATTTGAATCTTTTTTAATCTTCAGGATTGAAATAGAAAGGAAAAATGTATCCAAATGTATCCTACCTTAGCCATGCCAATCTATTTCTATCTTTTTCTTAATCTACAATAATCTCTTTCCTTTTGAATCTCAATATTTCTATCTTTCTGTATCCTTCGTCTATCTTCGCCAATAATTTCCTATCCTCCACTTATCCACACCAATCTTTCCTTATTCTCCGCCTATTCACGCCAATCTTTTTCTATCCCTATCTTTTCAACGCTGTTGTGTCTCTTTTCGCAATTTGAATTTCTATTCGTTAAAGGAATCTAGCAAAATATTAGTACGAGATACACAAATATGTATAGGGTTTCACGTTGCATTTTTTTAAACCTATGTACGTAAATATTGTAAATAAGAGAAATAAACAACGTTACAAAAAAAAAAAAATCATCGGATTAAGCGCTGGACAGCGAACTCTATGCGCGCGGGATCGCGTCCCCATAGATGCGGATTTTTCAGTGTTACATGTGTTAGCGGTAATATTAGAATAATATTTATGTACAAAATATTGCATTTAAAATATTATTATGCATGTTCAAAATTTGAAAAGTAATAAGTTTAACACTAAGGATAGAAAAAGATTGAAAATGGGAGATAGAAAGATATTCAAATCTTTTTTGGAAGGGATAGACTGAAAGATAGAGAAAATGGATAGAAGAGATTAAAATTTTTTGGGAAGGATAGAAAGAGACAGGAAAAGATAGAGCCTGGTAAAAATGACGGATACACACAAAGATAGTACTGTTTTAGGCCAATTAGGGTAACTTTTAGGGTAGCCAGTATCACGATTTTTTCAGGTGCTCGCAAATCTTCGACTGGCCATATCTTATGTTACCTGACGACCAATTACTCGAGTGTACCTAATTTGGTACCCCCAAAAGTCGGCCTAAAGGTTCGTTTGTGAGAGGAAGAGTGCGAATGACCGGCCAACGGACAAAACTTCGAGCGGTCAATGCCGTCTGAATTACTATTAGTCGGTATTTTCGTCATGGCCCACTAATATACTCTGCGAATACTCTCCCCAATGGCCAAGTCTGACGTGGCTACGGTGGTATGCCGATTAGTCGTCCTCGAACCCCAACCAGAATAACCAACTTCAAAATTTTTAGTTTCATTTTAAAAATCTTTTTGCTTCTTCATAGAAGAAGCTTTGTAGTCGCTACATTTTTCATTATTTTTAAAATAGTTTAATTAAGGGGAGACACCATCTCTGTTAAGTTGCACCCCCACTATTAAAAATTCAAAATTTTTTTTAGAGTTCTGAGTCTCTCTTCAATAGTTATAGAGTTCCTGATAGGTTTTAGCAATTTAAAGTTCCTTAATATCCCTTAAATTTTTTAAAAATTTCTTGAAATCCTTTAAAATTTCATAAGCTCTATTAAAAATCAAAAATATTTCTTCAATTCTTTTAAAATTCCTTTATCTATAAAATTTTACATTGGTAAAATTCCTTAAACCATAAAATGCTTTAAAATTTTGTAAAATTCCCTGAAATCCTTTAAAATTGCTTAATATTACATAAATATCTTATTAAAATTAAAATATTTTATATTTTTTATAAAATTTCTCATAATATCACATTAAAACTTTGGAAATTACTTTAAATTCTACGGAATCTTTTAAAAATCATGAAAAACCTCTTGAAATCTCTTAAAATCACTTGAAATTGGTAAAAAGTTCTGTATTTCCTAGAAAACTTTTGAAATTCTGTAAAATTCCACGACAAACTTTAAAATCACTTAAAATGGCTGAGAATTTCCATGTTTTTCCTGACAAATTTTATTTTCTCTGACATTTCCCTCACTCCCCTGACCACCCTAATTGGGTTGAAGTTTCAGATGTCTAGTCTGACGATTTTTTTTTTACATTTATTGGAAAAAAAAGTTTCTAAAGTTCCCAAAACCCAAAATTTTTACTAATTTACTTGCACAAATTTACCCGACGTTGCTCGGGATTTTAAGAGAATTCATAGAATTAAAAAGGAATTTTAAAAAGGCTTTAAAGGGTTGCAAAATATTTTAAGTGATTTTAGGAATTAAAGGGATTTAAAGGGATTGTTAAAAGAGTTAAAAAGAGTTATCAAAAGGTTTTCTCAGAGATTTCACAAGATTTCAGGATAATTTAACAGATTTGAACGAATTTGAAGGAATTTGAAGAGACTTCAAGATATTTCAAGAGATTTTAGTAAACTCCAAGGGATTTTGAAACATTTTAAATGATTTTCAGACATTTACAGAAGGTTTAAGACATTTTAAAGAATTTAAAGGAATTTCAAGGGATTTTAAGGAATTTCCTCCTCATTAAAATAAGATCCTTGAAATTTCTTAAAATCACTTAAAATGTCTTGAAATCTCTTGAAAATGCTTAAAATTTCTTGAATTCTTTAGAAAACCATTGAAAATCCTTACAATCACTTGACATCACTTGAAATCTCTTAAAACCCTTTGAAATATTTTGAAACCCGTTCAAAACTTTTTAAATAACTTCAAATTGCTTGACATTCTTTAAAATCATTAAAAATGTCTGGAAGTCTTACAAAATCTCTTAAAATCCGTTGAAATTCCTTAAAGTCACTTAAAATCTAATGAATTCCTTTAAAATGTCTTGAAATCCTGTGAAAACTCTTGAAAATCCTTAAACTGTTTTGAGCTCTTTTAAGAATCCTTTGAGGTTCCCTAAAATCTCCTGAAATCACTTAAAATTCCTTGAATTCAAATTCAAATTCCTTCAATTCAAATCACTTAAAATTCCTCTATGAAATCCCTTGAAATTCCTTAAAGTTATTTAAAGTATCTTAAAATTCTGAGCAACACCGATTAAATTTCTTTTAAAAAATAAAAAAAAATAAAATATTTTTGGGAACTTTTTTTATTAAAATATTCTTAATCCAATAAATCACAAAAAAAAAATAAATAAAATAAAAAAAGTTCGTCAGATTAGACGTCGGAAACTTCAACCCAATATTTCCCTGACATGTGGCCACCCTGAATTTCGAACCCTTTAATTTTTTTAACAATTTTTAATGAAAATAAGAGTATACATTTCTTCCTAGAGAAAAGATTGATTTTTTTTCTAATGGGAATGCGACACGCCTTTTGTAAGCCGATCGTATATAACGTCTACAAAGGACAAACAATGATATTGCAGCACGCTAATCCAAACGAGTGTAACTTGCTTGCCGCACGTGGCATTATCACTGATGCACTTTTAAATTTAATTTAATTGAATTCCCGAAACTTTATTTGGTCTGAGAACCCCGAAAAAAAGAAAGCTTCACACTAAAACCGGTTTCTCAGAGTCCAGAAGCGTATAATCGTTATGTCAGGTATAATATTATAATAAGTATATTGGAAGGCGGAGTAGAAAATATTTTAAAGCTTAAAAACACTGAGAAGAAAAAAATCAACTTCAGAAAAAACAACATCTATATTTAACCGGTTTTGAGTACCGATTTTGCGTATATGTTTCGAACGCCAGTTTTAAAATAGTATAAATGCTCATAGCTTTAATTATAATCCTCGCGGTTGACAAACATAAAAATAGAGGAAACTTTCACCACAAGCGAGTTTCCAAACTTATTTCCTTTCCCGTTATTCGAAATTCACCAGAGTCAGGTAATTATGAAAGTCGATGGAAGTTCTAGAAGTTCACATACCAACGATTTTCGCAAGGTTTAGGAATTTCATATTGTCAAAAAATATTAGTTGAAAAGATTATTAGTGGAATATGATAAGATATTCGATTATCTATATGAGACTAATTTAATATATGTAAATGTACATTGTAAAGAAATTTTTTAAGGAATTTTCCCGAAAATGTATAGGACGCTAATTTCTCAAAAACTTTCGGTAATTTTCTCAAACATTTTGTAGGGAAAATTCCCAAAAGTTTTTTGAAAAAAAAAAAAAATAAAACAAATGGAATTTGTTTCAATCATTGAAAATTAATTAATCAATGTTGATAAATATTCCACTACATCAATGATAATCATTTTCAGCAAAAAACGAATTTTCAAAAGAAATTATTTAAACTAATGGAATTTGTTTAAATAATTGAAAATAAAATATAAATTGATAAATATTGTTAAATATAAATAAATAAATAAAAACTAAACCAATAGTAATAATTTTCAGCACAAAAAACGAATGAGACGACTGAAAATTTCCGAAAAATAAAATTCCCGGCATTATAAAATTGCCGACAATATAAAACTCCCGACACTGTAAAGTTCCCGACACTAGAAAATTCCCGATAATGGAAAATTCCTAGAAAAAAATTATTTGAATAAACAAATAAATAATTTAAATCACAATTAAAAAAAAAGTTAATTATTCTGTATTTTAAAAATATTTTTCAAACATTTTTAGAGATCTTTTAGGGAATTTTCTACTGTTGGGAATCTTACAATGTCTGAAATTTTATATTGTCGTCAATTTTCGGTCGGGAATTTTTAATTTCGGGAATTTTATTTTTTGGGAATTTTCAGTCGTATCAAACGAATTTTCAAAAAAAAAAAAGAAGTATTTAAACAAAACAAAATTTGTTTAAATAATTGAAAAGTAATTAACCAATATTGATAAATATTCCAAAAAAAGCAATTTTATAAAAATAATCAATTAAATAAATCGAATTTGTTTAAATAATTGGAATGAATTAATCAATGTTGAACAACATTTGACTAGACCAATAGTAATAATTTTTAGTAAGAAAAAAAAAACAAATAAAAAAAAATTATTATTTAAACAAATCGAATTTGTTTAAATTTAACTAACTTATATGGAAAATCAAACATTTTTGGGGAAAATTCCCTATAAAATTGTAGGTATTGTTGAATTTCCTTAAATTTTAGGAAATTTTCTAAAAAATTTAGTACCTTTCCAGACGTTTTAGGAAAATTCCCTAAAATGTTCGGAAAAATCATTTTCCCAACCAAAAATGTGTAATATTCCCTAAGAAATCGTAGGGGAAATTCCTGAATTTTTTTATAGTATAAATTCTGATGCAAGAATTTCGAAATATGTAAATATTCGTTTCTAATTATGGAAAAATACACCTAGAAATGAAGAAATATAATTTGGAAAAATTTAGTTATGGACAGGGGCTGATAACCCGATCAAAACTCGGGTGGCAACATGACCGTCGGACCGTTACATCGAAATCATTACCAGGACGAACACTCAGCGATAATTTTCTTTATCGCTCGAAACTACTACAAGAGTTTCGGAACAGAAGCTAAATTGGTTTATACGGGTCAACGAGGAAACCGAATCGAAACCGTACCGACTTACAAGTTTAAAATTTAAATATCTTCAAGTACGTAAATTCTCCCTGGATTAATTTGAAGAACAATGCCTAAACACTCTAAAATTTTTAAATTTTAAATTTCCGAATGAAATAGTCAATGTAATATATAATTCAAATTAATAAATTTCACATTTTTTTTGCTTGGCAATCGAACGAGACGAAAATTCAACACTGAGTGAATCTATTTTGATGCACTTTGTGTGAGATCATTGCTACAAATAAAACATATTCAAGTTTGTTTACTTTCAATTTTCTATGCAGAAAGAAATTCTAATCGATAAAACTTGCTAAGTCATGTTAGAGAATAGATGATAGATGCGTGGATATAAGTAAAAAAAATATGATCGATGACGTCGAAATTAATTAATTTTTTTGTCAAAATTACATATTTCCTATTTTTTTATATGTAAGCCTCGAAGAAAATGTGAACTTGAAGCTGAATGTTAAATGAGATAAGAAATTAAAAATGTCAAAATTTAAGCAGTTCTCGATGGTAGAAATGGACCTTGATTAAAAAATTGTCGTTTTCTTGGTATAAATGACAAAACGAACCTTCACCGTTGCTATCACGGGGTCAGCGCATCCGCTTGCGTCACGATTCTAACCACAGCCCGGTGACCCTGTCGAACTCTTAGACTAACAGGATTATCATAACGATTTATAAATGCAGAATTGCATAGTAAAATCCCTTCCTCCTTAATCCAAATTATTCCCCTCAAACTATACATATTTACCCTTTGCTCATTTCAAATCCGAACGTTTATTCCTTAAAAACGTGCGTGTCCCCTCGTCGAGTCTACAAAACTATGCAAACGATATATGTAATCAAAATCAAAGCTTAAAATCGCTTCACTTCAGTATTAATATTTATTCAAGTCAAAAAAATTTTCTCCAAATTGACAAAAATATTTTTCACCCAGTTAGATTCAAACAAAATTCCCTTAAAGCAAAGAAATCTTTAGGTTTCCACCGTTAGTGACTTATTAAAAATAAATAATTAAATTGAAAAAAATAATTAAATTATGTATATTTATTAAAAAAAAAAAACTTTAAAACAAAAAGCTTCATAAAATTAATATTTATTATCAAATATAAAACATAATTAAATTTTAACCACTTTTAACATTTTAGAAAACTATTTCTGTCATTCATAAATTACAAACATCAGTAATAATTAACAGTCTTCGTTTAAAATTAAATAAGATCCCAGAGACTAAATGGTGCCGCCGCACTTTAGTAAACTCACGAACTAAAAGAAGAATCACTGTTTGATCGGTCAAACAATAATTAATTAATTTTGAAACAATATTAGTTCATTAGTTTATAAGTTTTTCTTTTTATCAAAAATTAGATTCTCTCTTAAATTATTTAAAGAAGGAAAAGCTTTACGGCTAAAATATATCATTGAATACTGCAAAGATTCCATCTCTGTAGATTTATAACCGTTTTTTTGAATGGAATAATCGAATTCATTTGTTTATTTTGTGAAGAATCCGGCAATTGTTTTATCTCTTTACAATTCAGTTTAGTACCGATTTTACTATTAACGTATTTTAAACCAGTAATATTTCTTTTAACTTTTTTAAAGGGCCGAGCCTTATTTTCAGTATTTCGAAGAATATCTACCTGTAAATCTTCTGGTCTGCGTTGATTGAATCTGGCAGAAAAACTGTACTTTTTTAATCTTTCAGGAACATCCATGGCAATTGCAGATTTTGCCATCTCCAAAGAAGTGTTTAAACTTTCTCTACAATCCTTGTCAGCATAAATTTTCTGGAAGAATTTTATGTTATATATATATATATATATATATATATATAAATTATTACCTAATAATAATAAAAAGTGTGCATTAATTTAATTATCTACTTATTTCGCATTTTTTCCCTGCAATTCCATTTCTATATTTATTAAAATATCGAGTTGAAAACTTTTAAAATTCAAGTAAATGAACTACGATACGTTTACCTGGTCCGAAATATTTACATTTATAATAAGAATTATTTTGAATTTTTGTTTTGTTTAAATAAATAATTTTATTAAATTAATTAATTAAACTTAAAAATAGATAAACGTACTTTAATGCTTATACTTTAATTTTAGAAATTTTCAACTCGATACCTCAATAAATATAGAAATGGCATTGCAAGGAAAAAATCCCGGTAAGGTAGGGATCGAATAACTGATACATGGCCTTAATCACCTTTGCTTTCTTCGTCGGTTGTAATTCCCCATCGTCTTCCTTGAAAGGTTTGATGTTTTCAGGCTTCACCCACTCACGTTCTACTTCCCCGGTCCCAAAAAAAGTCACGTGATATTTTATCTACAGAACATATTTTGTTTCGTATGCAATTTCATATCGTCTCTAATTTTTTTTGTTACATACTAATAAGTTAAATTCAATCAATCAAAAAAGATTTGAAAAATATTTGAGAACCCACCGGAACATTGGAACCTTGAAGTTCGTAAAAAGTTCGGGTTTCTGGAGAATCGTCTATAATTCCCGGCCACCATGGAAACCCTTTTATTTTAGCCCAGATGACAGTTCCGGGGATATATTTACTTTCTACAAGATTGTCATCGTATTCGTCTTCCGGGATGTCACAAGATGAAAATTTTGTATCTAAAAAAGAACACGTTAAATATATATTTATAAAATGATGATTAATTCAATCACAATATAATCACAAATCTAGTACTTAAAACAGTATAAAATACAGAAAATTTACTGATAATTTTCATACCAAGGTTTTGAGAGCATATCCAAATTTCGGGCACAGATAAAGGATCAACATATTCTGTGACGAATCTCCATTTCTGACATTTTTCGTTACAACATTGGATCCATAAACCATCCTTCTTTATCGATTCAACCCTTTTATGTCTTTGCCGCATGTTCAATTTTTATATATAGATTTCTAAAAAGAACAAAATTTGAAAATTAGTTTTTCTCTATTACTATTAGATAAGATGATACACTTTTTGCAAGAATAGTTTTAAGTAAAAAGTTAATAACATTCTAGGTATTTTAAATAAAATACGTACATCGACTAAATTTTAAAGTCCGAGCGAAGATAATACCTTTGGACACAGAAAAATTCATTAAAAATTGTAAAAACTTCAATTTTTAACCCGAAAGAAAACACCGGTACTGAGAATTTCAAAATGTGGAAACTAACCTACAATTTACCAAAACATAAGGTTTTATCCGTTTTGTCATTCGAAGGCATTCACATTTGATAATTTAAACGTTTATTATTTTCGCGGATTTAAAGTACATATTAAAATACTTTAAACAGTAATTATTAATTAAGAATTTATTGGGAAACTCTTTGGAAAATTTATAAATAAAAATTTAATAGAATCCGTGAAACCAAAGACTGTTAAAACCTAAGGTGTACTTATAAATTTAATTATAGCAAAGACTATAGATTATACAGGAGTGCTCGACCTCCATGTTTGAACTTGAACATGCGTCGCGCTCGGCATCTGATTGGTTGCTATTGGCGCGCAGTTTGAAATGCTAAAAAATACTATCTTTATTGTTTATTATAAATAATGGCGTTTTAACTTATAAAAATGTTTATGAAAATATTTTTCTTTGGTGATTTACAATCATTAGATTATAAATTAATTTCTCTTTCTTAAAGTCAATCATAAAATTAATATCGCAGAATGTTTGTGAGAGCTTCTTTTAAAGTTAACAAAAATAATTATTACTTATTATAATGATATACCTATGGTAATTATACTTATATAAAAACAAACAGCCTATTTGCTGAAAATTGATTTTAAAGTCGCTCTCACATGCCCTTAAGAAATAATTGTGAAATCACGGGAAAAAATTAGATATGAATAAACGATAAGAATTGATCTCAACAATTAATGTAAACTAAACATATCTGCTTAATACTTTTTAAGTTTTCTTATCGGTTCTTAAATAAACCATCAATTAATACATTGATTAAAGTCTTGCTTTCTTTTTAAGAACTTCCAGCATGAAAGTATCAATGTGCCTGTTTCTCTTCAAAACAATTCGAGGCTGTAAGGAAATGTTTCTGGATCTGGATAAGTTTTCGCAGGATCTATATATATAATTGCTATCCTGAGATCCACAAGTACTACTATCTGAAGAAGAATTATAATTCGGATTATCATTTTCTATATGAAAACATGGTTCCTCTATCTGACTTTGCATTCTTCTCAGCATTTCCTGTCGACGTCGTGTATCTTCGAACAAATCTCTTCCCGTAAGATCCATATGATCCTGATACAATTTAGTATGTACAAAATTTTTTATCATCGCAAGAGCTTCTTCTTTGTCGAAGGGAGTAACAGGTCTGCTTTTTTGTGCGGTGCCCTCTTTAATTACAATTTCAGAGTCCTCAGTAATACGATATCCAGTCTCAAAAGATTCTTCAAAAAGATCAGGGGATACGAGCGAATTTTGGTTTTCAGGAACCAAATTTTGTTCGACTGTTGATTCCGCAAAAACAGGAGACTTTTGTTGTCCTAAAGGAATCTTCTGGATAGATTTCTTTCTAGCGGCATGGGAACGCTTTTGTCTTTTTGATTCTTCTTTGGGAGTTGTGGTTTTTATTTTACCGATATTTTCTCTACCATAGCGAGTGAGGAAACTATACTTTTCTAGTCGTTCTCCAATGGTTAGAGGAATTGCTTGTTTTGCAATCTTGAGGTGCTTTTTTAATTCCTCGGTGTAATTGACTCCTCGGTAGACAAGCTGAAAAAAAAAATATATATAAAATTAATGATATAAAATATAACCATATTGTTACTCGTAGTAATGCAAATCCTTTATTTATAAATCATTACCTTTGTTTTTTTTGTTGGCTGTATTGGGTCATTTTCTTTCAGAGGCTTCATACGACTTGAGGGGACCCAAGCACGACTTGTTTTATCCTCGAAAAACGTAACGTGGTACCTTGCCTGTGATATAAAAATAATTGTTTTTAACTTGTAAAATTTCTATTCAAAACATTTAAAACTCACTGGAACTTGGGATTTGCCCTTAAGTTCGTAGTAGCTTAAAGTTTCTGGACAGTCATCGACCATAGCTGGCCACGAAGGAAATCCGTTTAACTTTGCCCACACCACGCTTCCAGCATTATATGAATTTTCTATCAGATCCGTTTCGTACAAATAGTAATCTTCTTGTATCGGATCTTCGCATGACGTGTAAAATTTATCTAGAAGGCACAGCCAAGATATTAAATATTTTGTCTATAATTTTTTGAAATGAAAGAAAAATATTTAGAAAGTAATGAAAAATACTTACTAGGATTCATAGAGCAAAACCAAACTTCAGGACCGTTGACAGGATCGTGAATTGATTCTACGTATCTCCATTTTTTACAGTTTTTATTGCAACATTCGATCCAAAGGCCGACATCTCTTCGTTTTTGCAGCCACAAAAGTTTTTCCTCTAAATCCATATTGTCACTAGGTTGTGACAATTTTGAGCAGCCTGAGACTCCTAAATTAAATAAAAAAGTATTTTAATTTATAAAATCTAATAAAAAATAACACGGTTTTCAAGAAGAAATTTATCATATTTTAGATTAGTTAATTAGTGATCAAATTTTAACGAACCGAAATAGAACCTACCGTTAAAATACAATTGTAATAATATAAATTACTATAAACTAACTTTAGCCTTACAATTAGCAGAAAGAAATACTCCAGTAGAATTATTTGCTAATAGAAACAAATATATTGCATGAAAAGTTTAAACTGTTTACAGTGGTTAGGATTAGTTTTAAAGGAACGTAGGATTGATAACAGGATTGATAACAGGAAAGGATCTAAATTCTTAAATGAGTGAAGTTTCCTCTGGAACTGGAATCCTTTCGGCTCACGGAGTTTGGGATATTGGGATCGGATTTGGAGGATTTATTGGAAAATATTTCTTTACCACACGAGCTGGCAATCTGGATGTTTTCTTTTTCCTCATCCAACTTCTTTTTCGCAATTGTCTTCCTTGGCAAAGGCTGTGTGGTTTGATAAATAGGATTTTTATTTCTTCGTCTCAAGTTGTATGGATGCTCCACTGTAGAATCAACATTTTCAATTTGTTCGACTTCATTATCAAGCTCATTTTGCTCAACATGTTTTGCAGCAAATGTTGAATCAGATGATTCGTTTTTCTTGGATTTCACTGGATTTTTTTCTTGGATTTCGAGTGACTCCACAGATGAAATTACGCTCGGCTCTTGAATGGAGAGTATTTCGCACTCTTGCTCAAGATCGCCAAGTTCTAGATATAACAATTTTTTCGGCTTAATATCCATTTTATTGGCTTGTTTTCTATTCGATTTTACGGGTGCCATAGGCAGTGGAGCTGTTGTCATTGTTGGCGGAGTATTCATTCGACCCTAATCTGAAAGAGAGATCAAAATGAAAATTATAGGATCTTTTGATTTTAAAAAAATTGTTGTCATTCCTAGTGAAAACTTCGGATTGAAATTCATTCTGAACCAATCCGAATCATTCCGGAATTTGTATCCGAACTAAACAGTTTCATTCCGATCTAATCCGAAGGAAGTTTTCAATCCGAATTAATCCGAGGCACATTCAAAATCAATCCGAATGAATCCGGTCAATCCGAACTAATCAGAATTAATCCGAACTTTCAATCCGAATGATTCCGGTCAATCCGAATCAATCCGAATGAATCCGGTCAATCCGGTCAATCAGAACTTTCAATCCGAATGGATCCGAATTAATCCGGTCTATCCGAATCAATCCGAATGATTCCAAAAAATTCGGATAAATTCGGATTCATTCGGATTGACCGGATTCATTCGGATTGAAAGTTCAGATTAATTCTAATTAATTTGGATTGACCGGATTCATTCAGATTCATTCGGGTTACAAGTTCGGATTGATTTTGAATGGGCCTCGGATTAATTCGGATTAAAAACTTCCTTCAGATTAGATCGGAATGAAACTGTTAGGTTTGGATACAAATTCCGGAATAATTCGGAAAATTTCGGATTTGTTTGAAATAAATTTTAATCCGAAACTTTCGCCAGGGTAGGAATTGTAACCTCTAAATTTTTTGACATGATAACCATGATAACTACAAAATGTACAAAATTGACTGAAAGAAATAACAAATAAAAAAACTTACTTCAGTTCGATGTGTTCGCGATCAATAAAAAAATGTTTGATGGGATATTGATATTACTCGCGAAACTTTGGAAAATATATTAGCGACTTCTTTTAATCAAAAATCTCGTGACGAAAATTCTGAAAATTGGTGCTGTGAAATTGGAGCCAACAGATGTCAAAAGACAAAAGATAATAATAAAGAGTGTTTGCAAACACTTGAAATTTGTCACAAAACCTTCGTTTAAATTACAAGTTTTTAAAATTATTCGAATTTCGAATATGTATTTCGTTGTGCCGGTTATGTAGATCAACAGAAAAATTGTGGAATACAAAGTATACTCACCAAACCTTGATATTTCTTTTTTCCGGATACCACGTTGATTTTGATATCACTAAAGATTGATATCACTCATGTCGCTCATGTCACTTTAAAATATGCACAATGCAATATGTATTACCATAATATGCAACCGGCTAGACAAATAAACGGGGTCCTCACGAGTTATTAAACGACCGTTGAAAATCCTAATTTTTTGAACCTTAAAAACAACGTCAAACTCGAAATATAAAAAAAAAGAGCACAATGCAAATCTAGTAGATTTTTATTATGCACAATGCACAAAAATCTAGTAGATTTTGCATAAAACAGAAATGAAATACAGAAAGAAATGCAATTTAAGCGACAAGAGCGTTAACCTTTTCAAATTCTCGCTGATTTCGTCGATTGAGGCGCGGTTCCGAAAACAGTCGGAAATAGCCGAAAGTGAGATCGGCTTCCGCCAGCAACTCACATGGAAAATGGAGGTAGAGGCAAAGGAGCGAAGCAGCAAACGCCATCGTTGATAGGCATAAAACGGGTGTTCCGAGTTGAGCAGGTCAATAGTGTCGTCAAAAGTATAGTTTTTTGTGTTTAACGGAAGTATAAAGTACAGCAGGAGGCAAGGGAAGACGCCGCGGATCCAGATTGTGGTGAGTTCGTACACATAACATGCCATTCAAGCTAGAAAAAAGCTTGGTGAAACGATTAGTTTTGCGAACCATCCGTTTTCTAAGTGCATAAACTACTCGCGGCGCATGCGCGAGTGCAAGAACAATAAATTTTCGCGCTAGACTTCGATCATTTGATTGCACTATACAGAAAGTTATAATCAATTTTCATTTTTTCAAAAATTGTAGATTAGTAATCTACTTATCACTAGTACGTTATAATTTGTGTCCTAGTTCGTTGTGTACCAAATTTTCTAATATAACTCTGTACTTTTATACGTTTTTAAACGTTTTCGTTTATTTTTGGGAAAGAGTGGATGTATGCAGAATAATAAAATTGCAAAATATGATTATAAACTGTATGATTGATAGTGTGGTTACTTTATTTTGATAGTAAAAAGAAAATAGGATTGTCAGGGGTTGAACTTTTCGATTCTTGTTTGTACACGTGACCTCTGGCGGGTTCATACTTGTTGGATGTAGTTTATTTCAGTTTTTTGGGAATAGAACATTGTATGGTGTATTTTACCTTCGAGATTTAGCTTGGATGTGTTATGAAAAAGGTTTAGGCTTTATGTAGTGTTTGTCTAGTTGCAAATTGGAAATCACTGAAAAGTTCTGAACGTTCAAAGGAACGAATTTTTGTATTGATCGTATTTTAAACTAGAAATAGTTTTAAAATAGTTATTAATTTCCATTGAAAATAATTCTGCGTGAAAGAAACTTGTAATGCCTATTGTTGTTTTTAATTGGAACAATATTTCCAGATAAATAGAATTGGGAAAAAAGATTTCGTTCATTTGAACGTTCAAAACTTCTGGTACATAATTGGAAGACCTGGACTTTTATACGTTTTCAAACGTTTTCGTTTTTTTGAGAAAGACTGGATGTATGCAGAGTAATAAAATTGCAAAATAATTATGATTGTAAACTGTATGATTGATTAGTATGGTTACTTTATTTTGATAGTAAAAAGAAAATAGAATTATTGTCAGGGATTGAACTTTTCCATTCTTGTTAATCCTTTAAATCCCATAAAATATTTGAAAAGTCATAAAAATCTATTGAAATCCGTTCAAACTTTGTGAAAATCTCTTAAAATTCATAGAAACTTCTTAAGATTCTTTAAAATTCTACGATAACATTTAAAATCCCTTTACGTCCCTTAAAAATCCGTTTAAATTATTAGAAATCTCATTAAATTCCATGAATTCCTTAAAGTCCCTTAAAATTCTCTGAAACCTTTTGAAATCCCTTAAAATTCCTCGAAACTTCGCAACAAGATTTAAAATCTCTTAAAACATCCAGAAACCTTTTGAAATCACTTAAAATTTCACGAAAACCTTACTGATAAATTATTTCTTTTCCAGAGCCAAGATGTCTTCGGCGCAAGTGGATCGTGCCACAAAGCTGGACAAGCCGAATAAAAAAGAAAACGAGAAGTCTCGCAAGCCTTTCAACACTGCAAACAAGAAGCACAAGCATGATGACAATCGTCATCACAAATTTGGTCGGAAGCGTTTGCAGAGTTACAATGTGAATGGAAAATGTCCACCAACCAAGCGATGGAAAAAGGACTTGTTCTGCAAGGACATGGTCCTTCCTACCAAATTTCTCCTCGGAGGCAGTATCTCCGATCCCCTGAATTTAAACAGTTTGCAAGATGAAGAGGTAAATAGAGCATTAAATGCTGTCACTCCAAAATCGAGTCCCCTTCCAACTCCGACGTACAGAAAGGGAACAATTGAAGTAATTATTCCACCCAATATTTGTGATCCTCTGAATCTTAGCAACTGCAATGATAATGAGGAGTACGAAAAGCAGTTAATTTCTCCAACGAAAAAGAGCTCTAAAAAGAGGAACAGGAAAAAAAAGCGAGCCCTTTCTTTTAATTCTACTAATAATCAAGTTAGCGAAGTTACTGAAGAGAAGGATCAAGTCGTTCTTGAGGAGAAGAAAGATGAATCAGGAAAGGTTGAAGTAGAGTCTCAAAGCATTCCTGCAGAGAGCAGTTCTCCTTCGAAAGAATCAGCAAAAGAACCGAAGGTCGAAAATCAAGTGAAAGATAAACCCAAACTGCGGTTGAAAGTATTCGAGGAACCGAAAGACAAGAGATTGAGGAAACTTGATGTCATGGACAGAATTGTCAGTCCCGTTATTCCACAACCTGGCGCCTGGAAAACCAGATTCTTGCATAGACCCGGCCAGGATAATAAGAAAAAGCCACAACAGATACCGAAATTCAAACCTAAAGATGCGCAGTTTCAATATGGAAATTACAACAGGTTAGAAATTTTGTTATTTATGAGTTAGAAGTATTTGAATTTTAAAAATATAATTTAAAAATGATCTAATTATAATGATTTACTATTTTTCAGGTATTATGGGTACCGCAATTCGCAACATGATGTGGACACGAGGTTGAAAGTCTTCGCCCAACGAAAAGAGCTTTTCTGTGACAAGGACGTTCTTGACATCGGATGTAACATCGGTCATATCACATTATCAGTGGGGAGGGATTTTTCACCTCGCAGCGTTACTGGAATCGATATTGATCGGAATCTAATAAAAATTGCTAGGAAGAACATTAAGCATTACGTTAACTGTGTTCAGTCGCCTATAAGTACAGAAGATGGAGCAAATACTAAGGACACTGATGTGAATTTTTTCCCAATGTCCATGCCGATTAATTATGGACCCATTGACGTTCCTGGATTTATGAAAGATAAAAGCCACAAGGGCTTTCCGTATAATGTCACCTTCGTTCAGGTATACAATAATGTTTATTAGTTGCATTTTATCCCAAAGATTCGTAATTTTAGTAAAAACTAAGTTCATCTTCATTTTTTTCAGGGTAATTATGTATTGGATGATGACTCTCTTTCTCTGGAGCAGCCACAGTTCGATGTGCTTCTTTGTCTTTCGACCACGAAATGGATTCATTTGAATTTCGGCGACGAGGGGATGAAACAGAGTTTTAAACGAATGTTCGCACAATTGAGGCCAGGGGGAGTTTTGATATTAGAACCTCAAAATTGGAACAGTTACGGGAAGAAGAAAACTCGTACAGTAAGTATTTTCATCTGGCAAAGTTTTTCTTTGAAATTATTACTATTCAATTTCTCTAATAATAATTCCTTTTTTATTTCCACAGGAACGAATTTTTAAAAATTACCAGAACATCAAGTTCTTCCCAAATGAATTCACACGGTATCTGCTTTCTTCGGAGGTCGGTTTCAGTAAATGTGAGGTCATCTCAATTCCTCCACACCCTTCCAAGGGATTCCAGCGACCTCTTCATCTTTTCACAAAAGCTTCTCCTGTCACGGAAACGCCGAACTATACACCAATCTATGCTTTCTCTCAATCCGATCTATACTACCCAACATACAGCCAGAGAAGTGTAGAGTCTTATCAACCTTTCGAATTTGATCGTGACTACAACAGTCCCACTACGCCCTCTCATACTTCTAGTGATCCAAACTGCTGTAATGTAAACGGCGATCGCTCGCCGTCAGAAAGTCCACAATTTGATTACCCACAGGTGAGTCCCAACGATGAAGCTGTCGAAAAAATGGAAGACGCGATGAGTAGTCATGAAATTCCTCCCAACGAAACTTGAACTGGATCAAATTTTCAGGCATTAATCCCAGCATATTTAGTTGCTTCAGTTTTGAATTTTTTTTTATTATGTAGAAAATCTTAGAAATTACTTTCAGCATTCATAGGGACTAGAGATTGCAGAGTTTTCACTAAAGGGAATTTTTTTTGCTTTGTTAATCTATTAAACTATTTCATGTATTTATATCCATATCCTGGATTGCTGCAGATCAGATCTAAAATGTGTTAATTTTTAAATTTTAGTCTGAATTTAATTGCTTTTTAAAGTGAATTAAAAAGCAAAAAATATTTCCTTGCTGGACTAGTCAAAATTGTTAATCTTAGTGGGCCAATCTCAACGCTTTAGATAATTCGTAATAGTGAGAGCTTCCCTTTCAGTCTTCACGTTTGTACTTTGCATTTTTCTCGAAGACGTTTGATAAGTAATTCAAGAGTAGCTTTATGACAAAATTTTTTAAGAAGCATCGAATGAATATTAACTTGCTGCACATCACGAAATGCCTAAAGCGGACAAATAAATCTTACTACAAATCTCACCACAAACTAATAATAGTATCAATTTTAAAGAAAAACGAAGAAAGTAACTGCAATTAGCTCTAGTTTTGAATAGAATCTAGATCTTTCCACTAGGTTTACCAGATTATCGTTTAAAAAGCTTTCAAGTTTGTCTCCTTTCATGGAATTATTTTATCCAGTTTTGAAAAAAGCTGAACAATCAATATTTTCTTGGCGGTTCATCGATTCTCGTTTTAGTTATTTGACCTAGTTTTAATAACTCATTTTTTTCAAAGAGGTTGAATTATCTGAATTGTCTCCTCAATTCTGAAAATCGATTTTTGTAAATCAATTCTGGTAGATCTAGGTTATTTAGAGGTATTTCGAGACACATTGAACGGTGCGACTTTCGGTTATGATTGTTCACGAGATTGACAATACATAAAAGCTTAGGTTTGGTCCAGTTTTAAAGGCGCAATCGCAACAATTCGAGTGGAACACTTCCTAAGTTACTTGTCACGTGTATTGCAAAGCCATAACCGGGTGTGAACTGGCTGTGTCTGTGTGAATAATAATCGCAAGTTAGATCAAAAATATGTAACGAAACTGATTCGTGTTCCGCGTGAATCGTTTGGTTCGAAGACTGAACTTTGGCTTTAATTGAATGAGATAAAAAGAAAAAAGAGTTGATATTTCCGATATTTTTTTTCCTGTATTTTTAAAAATTCTTTCAAAACTAAAATAGATTTGAAGTAAAATAGCTTTGAGGGTAATTGATAAATATGTTAAACGTATTCCAAAATTTGTTGATAAAATTAACATAAAAAAGTTAAACTTATTATTGTAAATTTTCTGATGTATCGTGAAATTTTTTATCGATTTGAGGAAGGCAGTTTAAAAAATAGTACTGGTGAGGGAATGCTGTGTTGAAAGAGTGAGAGAGATAAATAAGATTCGTTGGAGTGTAGAAATGTAAATTTCTGTAATTTAGAGGCGGATATAATCTTTCCCTAGATATTATTTATTTCTATACATATAAAGTGCAACTTTTGCACGTCGTTGACGAAAAACGGGACGATAGGAAAGTATCGGGTAATATATAATTATTATACTATAAAGAATGCGGTGTGTATGATACTTGATGCGTTGATGGAGAATGAAATTGAATATTATATCTTAATGAATTTTTATACGCAAATGCGAGTTGTAAATTAATGAACGATACCGCGAATCTCGTCGTCCCCTTTTTCTACTTACCTGTCTTTCGACTAATTGTTTCGTATTACAAGCAGCTGAGGAACGATTAAACAATTTTACACCTTAACTCAATTGAATCACTTTTAATTCACAGCGATAATTTTTCACGTTTTCAGATCGAATTTTCAATGTGAAAGTACAATTTTATCGCAATGAAATAAAGTTTAGAAAATTGATTGATGGTGTGAAATCACTCATTATTACCAGAAAACGAGACCTGTTAGCTCGAAATCGAAAAAATGAATCTTGCTCGGTAAAACGTATAAAATGTGTGGTTTTATTTAGCAAGGATAGTTGAGAGTGAAGTAATCAAAGTGTTTTGAGAGTAGAGCACGTTTCTTTTTGTAATTTTGTATACAATAGATTCAAAAACAATTTATGTTATGAGATTGTCGAAAGCGAATGAGTATATTTAGCTGCAAAGAATTTTGAAAATAGCTTTTACCAAACAAATGAGTCGGGTACGATCCTAAGCATCAGTTTTACAAATCGTTCAAGACAGAAATAAGCTACTCATAGAACAGAACTATTGTAAGAAATTATGTAATAAAGTAGACGATCGTACCAAGTTAATCGGATTTTATTCGTGGGAACTTTTTCCAAAATTTCCTTTTCGTTAATTAGGTTAATTAGGTCTTAATTATGTGTAATGATTTTAATTTCGTCGTAAGTTATTTTTTTTTTAGATCTGCTCGAATTCTAGGTGCCGTTTGTTAAGTTTTTTTCAGGTGGAATTAAGTTTTAAGCCACAGAACGTGGGATGGTTTTAAAAAACAACTTTTTCATCATGCTTTTTTATTGAGACTATAACTTTCCTTGAACATTTGAACTTTTCTTTTCAAAAAGTCCTCACATCCGTCACTTCTACAATTATACTTTATCATTATGACGTGCATTCTGTTTTTCTTTTATATCTTAAAACGAGTGAACGAAGATGTTTTATATCCTACGCGTTGACCTGCAACACTGTTTTTGTTTTAATAT
>JAUESH010000039.1:9845439-9857166 GCA_032275165.1 Synergus magnus
CGGGGGACGTTGCGGGAGGGGGAACAACCGTGAACCCGGAACAGAACTGGTCGGTACAGAATCGGCAGTTGAGTGTATTTTTCAAACATTTTTATGGATCTTTTCGGGAATTTTCCATTGCCGGGAATTTTACAGTGTCGTCAGTTTTCGGTCGGGAATTTTCCAATGTCGGGAATTTTTAATTTCAGGAATTTTATAAACTGTCGGTAATTTTATAGTGTCGGGAATTTTATACTGTCGGCAATTTTATAAAGCTGGGAATTTTATTTTTCGGTAATTATTTATTCGGGAATTTTATTTTCCGGTAATTTTCAGTCGCCCCCAATATTTAAAAAAAATGTTTAAATATTTTTATTTAAATTATTTATTTATTTATTAAAATAATTTTTTTCGGGAATTTTTTGGTGTCGTGAATTTTACAGTGTCGGGAATTTTATATTGTAGTCAATTTTCGGTCGGAAATTTTATTTTTCGGGAATTTTCAGTCATCCCGAAAATATCTGCAATAGACTCAGATTTAACAAATACGAATTGATGTTATAAATATTGTAATAATTCAGCCTTTGTGTTATGCCACAATCTTGACTTAAATTACTATTCCGGGCTATGGAGTCTTATTTTGATTAGCTGAAAGTAAAAAGTGGATAAATATATTTGATTTGTAAAAATGGGATAAAAATTCTTCAGAGTAATGTGAAAAATTGTTCTCTCATTTTTACAAACGAAATATTTTTATCCACTTCTAACTTTCAGCCGCTCATTTTATTGAAAGGATTTTAAAAATTTAGTTTTGTTTTCTGGTCTCTAATTTACAACAGACTCAAGATTGAAAAGTTTGTTCGATTAAAATTCTGAAATGTAAATAATTAAGATTCTAGTCGTGAACTTGAATCTAATTGGAATGATTTCGTAAATTTACATACCTGGAAGAAAAATGACCTAAATCTTTGTCTAATCATTATTTTGTATAATCTGCTATGTTTTTCTAGTATGGGGTATTTTATCTGCAAGTGAACTCGAAAAGGCTTCTATGGATTGCACCGTTTTTACTTAAAATGTAAGTAGCTAGTTATAAATCTCTTTAAAAATATTTAATATTACAAAAAAGTTCCTTTCATTCTTATAAATTTCCTTGAACTTGGCTATAATGTTTTATTTCTAATGAATTTATTTCCTAACAAATATCTAATCCATAATTTTCATTTGAATCCAATTCTAGCTCTCCAGTATGGAATTTGATGACTCCACTTAGACGTTAAGCAAAATCGGTGCAGGCCTCAGCTCAAAAAGATGTTTTAACTGAATTCCTGCAAATTGGTTTTGCAATCAGTACAAAAGGTCGATTCTAGGAGGAAGTGATGCCATTTCTACTTCCAGTGAACGCACCAGCGTTTAAGAATACTTCGACCTGGTAGGTCAGAAAGACTCGAAAGTCGAAATTTAACTCAGAGCTAAACTCTGATAAGAGATACAAAGGTCACAGGCTCGAAATTAGGATCTGATTTACTCGTCGACGAGTTCCCAGAGCATCAGGGCAGCATCGGTGCCACCTACGGTGACGATGTTTTGATCGTTATACAAAAATCGAGCACAGGCCACGAGTGAACTGTAGACTTTTTCCTCGACATATTCGGCCTTGGCACTGGTACAAGGATATTTGAAGAGACGAAGATATCCTTCAGCGTCACCACTCACAAGCATATCGTGCGCTGCTGAACGACTTGCGGTTGTCAAAACTGTCGTCAAAGGATAATAACGATTGTTCCACATTCCTGAAATTAAGAATTAGCTCAAAAAGTTGATCTTGTCTTGAATAATTTTTTAATTCGATTTTATTGTCAATTAGAAATTTTTCGATTGACTTACCTGAGACCATGTAACCAACTGTGCAGTTGTAAGTGTACCATTTGACATCCTTCATAACGATAGGGCTCTTTTCCGAAGACAAAGCCTTAATATCCCCTGAAATGAAAAATTATATTTAAAATGAGAAAAGATTCTGAAATAATGAAGGACTTTATTTCTAATCAGAAAACTTACAAAAGACGAGATCATAATCTTGGGTCACAGTTTGTAAGAATCGACTATCAGAACTCCAATCAAGTTGAGCTAAAGGTTGAGTTCCTCGAATCTTGTTACTCTTTTTGTAAGAAAATCCATCTCTTGATACCCTAAATAAATATACACTTCCGTTCTGTGAACCCATCGCTACCATTTCACCAGCTGGAAAAGATTTTAATTTCATTAAATTCAACTTGATTCGGTTTGGAAAAATTAAATCAAAATAAAGAAATATTGAAGTTTAATAAATTGTAATCGAAATTAAACTAACTAGGATTATATCCAATACAGGATAAAGGAGATCCGCAAACTCTCAAAGTTGCAACTGCGGCTCCAGTGTCAGCTGCAAGAACAAGAAGATGTCCCTCTGAGGAACCTGCAGCTAAAGCTACACCGAAGGGATGGAAGGCTATACAAATACACTCGAAACCGACCTGGAAATTGAAACAAGCAAAAAGAAAAATGATTCAGGCTTCCAGATTTCTAGGTATTGTAAAAAAGATTATTTTCTAAGGTTTTAAAATTCATTTAATTAAATTGAGAATGTTTCAGGGATTACCTGAGTTGTCCAAAGCAACTTGTGTCGTCTCCACAAAGCGATATTTTTATCATGACCAGCAGTGGCAAAAACTTCGTCGTCTGGATGAACAGCCAAACCCCAAAGTTGCCTCCCATGGCCGAACACAACCTGGTTAAATCTTCTTTGAAGGGAACCTTCCAAAATATTATTTCGAGTCGTTCCAACGTAAATGTTACCATCGTTTCTGCCTGGACGTTGGGGATAAATACTTCGGACCCCTCCAGCAGATTCAGGCAACTGATTAATCATACATGATTAATATTCTTAGTAAGAGACAAAGAGAGGTTTGAAAAATTGAAATTTGGCACTTCTTAATTGAATTTCTTAAGATTCTAAAATTTTATTTCAAAATTAATTCGTATAGACTTTATAGTCTTTTATAGTCTTTACTTCAATTTCAAAATTCCAATAAATATAGAATATTGGAAAATCATTGTATGGGCTTTTTTTAAATAAGAACCTTTGAATTTAAAAAATTACCTTAGTGTCTGTTATTCGCTTGTAATTTTGTAATGAATCCCATGCAGCGATTTTTCGATCCTTTTCCCCGCCAGAAAGTAAAGTTCCTTCGGAAAGCATCACTAGGCAACTAATTCCTTTATTGTGAGCTTCAAATTCCATTCGAACAAAATAGGCTCCATCCGCATCGACGGAATAAATTGTAATAAATCCGTCACTATCGGCTGTGACGACGTCACCGTCTTGTTCGAATTGAATACTTGTTACATGTGTTCGGGAAGGCTAGAAAAATTTTTATTATGATTATAAAATTATTAAATTTCATTTAATGCTATTTTTTTTAATTCAAAATAATGATCCATTTGATTCGAAAATAATTCATAATTTATTTTACTATAATAGATTTTCAGGGTTGCAACTAATTAATTACATTTTTAATTACATTAATAGAGTAATTAATAATTACATAGAAAAATTGTAATTATACTCAAAATTAATTTATATCTAATTAATTATTTTAAAATTATATTTCGAGTATAATTACAATTTTCTTGTGTAATTATTAATTATTTTGAGGATAATTACAATTTCTTTTATGTAATTAGTAAAATTGAAAATGGATAATTAACCATTTTTGCAATTCTGTAGATTATATTGTTTTTTTTTTTTTTTTTAATGAAAAAATGTAATCTAATATTTTTTATGAATACTTACAGGTTTAATAATATCTGTCCTTTCGAAGAACCCATCCTTCCTTCGATTCCAAAAAGTTAAGTGACCTCGACCATGTGTTATTAGGAGATTGTCGTCGAGAGGATGAAAAGCTGCTCCTGTCAAATCTTCTTGCAGAGTCTATAAGTGAAAAATATTTTTTAAATACAGTCAAAATGCCTTAAATTGCATTTAACTCGAACCAATTTTATTATTCTACATTATTTTAGATTAGTAGTTATTTCTATAAATTTTCAAGGCTAAAAATTTGTCTGCATTGATATTTATAATTTAAAGGGTCTCAATTTTGGAAACTTTCCAAACATGAATTTAAGTTTGAAAATAAATATTTAATTTCAGAAACTATATAATATTTCAAAAGCTTCAAAAGTATTCAAATATAGAAACTTTATAATAATTTTCTAAATTGATTTTCATTTCGTATAGAAAAATTACGAAGAATGATGTCAAAGCAAAGCCAACAACGTTTGAATTTTACCGCCATTACCCAGAAATCCCTGCGGCGCATGTGCAGTACAATTTTACTTTTCTTTTAAAGAAATTTGAGAGATTCTCTTCATTCTTTTGAGAAATTAAACAATTTTAATCTTCTAAGTTTCATTCATTCATTCAAGTTTGATTCATTTTCAATTTTAAAGTAAAAACAAACCAAAAATATTCAATAATCGCCAGTTGAAAATTCCAGAAACGCGGATTTGAATTTAGGGAATTTAGTTTTGTTAGATTAGTACACCTGGCAAGTCTAGAACTGAAATTCTGACATAGTCATGTCGTTGAGCACGTTGAGCTCCATATTTTTAACTCAAAAAATAATGTTTTTCAATTCCTTTTATCTAAATCAGGTTTTGATTCGTTCCATGAATCATTGCTTATTAAAATATTGTTATAATTTCGTGAAATCTGGCCGTATTTTGTAGAGCATTTCTGATTCTAATTTACAGTGCGTGACTGTGGCCTTGACGATCGACACTTTGAGAAGATCTTAATAATCTATTAATTGTCAATTTTCACTTGGGAGTGGATCAAATTTTGCATTCAGTGGAAAAAATTCGCGATTGGAATTGTTTTTAAAGTATTTTTGTCGAAAATTATGTATTTTTTCGTGATAGAGACTAAAGTGATTCTTGGTTATTGAGAATTTTGAGCGGGAAAACGATTCGACCGGGCTTTTTTTAGACTGTGTGTTCTAACCATATTAATTTGTATTACATTTTGGTTTCCAACTTATCAAAATTGGTGTGTGGAAATATAACTGGCTTTTCATTAGTTTTTAGGGTTGCCACTTCCGGATTTTTGTCTCACTTTGAAGTCAGTGACGTCACGTTCTATGAGAGCAATGGCCGATTTCGTCACCTCTAGATAAATTTTATCCGGCGGATAAATCCTATTTCTAACATTCTGATTGGTGGATTCTGCAAGATATCTGCAAGATAAATTTTATCCGGAGGTGAAGAAATCGGCCATAAGTGACAAGAAAACCGGAGGTGGCAACCCTATTAGTTTTTCGAATTCAATTTTGCAAATTAAATGTTAGGTTATATATTCGAAAAATCTGAATTGTTGGAGAGAAATTTAATTACAAAATGGCCGTTTATATTTTTCAGAGTGTCTACTGTGTAAGAATTTAAGGAAATCCGTGAATTGTCCTTGATTTTATTTTTGATATGGGAATTGGATTTTCTGTTTATGTTATATTTTTTTCAGTTGCCATCGTTACGAATGCATCAGGAATGATCAGGAAAGCCAGGATGGTGTGGAGATAGTTTATTTTTGGAATTGGATATACCTACTACGGACATTTTTTCAAAGCTGGATAAACATAAATATTTTTGAATACTGAAGCTGTGATGATTAAGCTGGATTTTATAAGTATTTTCGACTATTGAAGCAGCAATGATTAAACTGGATGAACCTAAATACTTTCAACTATTGAAGCAGCGATGGTGAGTCCACATTTTAGTTTCTCCTCCTCAAATTATGCCGGAGGATATACACATAAATCGTAACGGCAGGGAGAAAGGTTGTATTTTATTTTTTATAATCGTATAGTGACGATTACTTAAACCTATAAAGTTTAATTAAAGCGGTTTTTAATTAAAATTATTGTTTTAACTAACAGGTGAATAATTACCATTCATAAAATTTAGCTCAGATTTTGGATTTTTGCCAAAAATGAAGAGGGAAACTTTTATTAAGGGCTATTTATTTATAAATAAATGGCTCTTAATAACTTGTTATCCACTTGTCACTATGTTGATTCTTGTATTATCTTTATGCATTCCATGTTTATTATATACATTTGAAGCTTCTCAATCAGTCCACGAATTGATTCGTTAGACTTTAAAATATTTAAACCGTGATCCAGTTCGCAAAATAATGTACAAAATTATTACCCCCGAAAGATTAAAAAATAGGGTTTGAAACTAAGACACAATTAGTAGGTATCTATCTTAAATTTGAAAATGGCTGAGAATACAAGACTGAATATTGATCTTTCTGATTTCTTTGAATTAATTTAAAGAAAACTTTACTCACCGCGACTTTTCCTAGTAAATGACCCCATTGCCATTGCCATACGGAAAGTATTGCTTCTCTGCCGGCGTCGACAACGAGAACATAACTACCACCATTCTGAAAAAGCGTATAAATATATTGATTTGTAATTTTACTTCTCTTAAATACGAAAAGAAAAGTTTTAACCATATTCCTCAAATGTTCAGAATTTCAAGGAATTTTAAATTGATCTTTCAAGTGAATCAAGCGGATTTTAGGAATCGACAGTAATTAAACTTCCAAAATTCCAAATTCTATAGAAAAATTTGACATTTAAAAACGTGATAAATTTGGAATAAATAATTTACCAATTGTGAAAAAGCAAGAGCAGAAACGCCCATTTGGAACTCTGTCATTCCAAAAACGTAGAGGGTGAGAAGAGTTTCGGTTGACCAAATACGAACATGAGGTTGTGCTTTTCTATGCCTTCCGGCTCTTTGACCGGAAGCTACTAATTCTCTGCTGGGATGCACCTGGGAAATTAAGAAAGTTTTAGTTTTTAAGCAGATATTGAAACCAATTTTGAAAAGAAACAAATTTTGCATCATGAAAATGTAGATTTTGTTAGTTTTAAGTAATTGATTAATTTTGAGCACCTCCATGCAGGTGATATCCTCAGTGTGTCCAACGTAATGTCGTTGAGCATTTTCCTCCCTATCAAAGAGAACAGCAACGGCAGCAACGTAATATAGAAGTTCTCCACTTGGCAGTACCCAAAGATTTCTGCGGGTATCGGTTCCCCGATACCCGTAAACCCATTCTAATTGTAATTTTTTATCCGGCGGTGAATTATCGACAGGTGCAAGGTGTGCGGGTGGGTAAAAAGACCTTCTTAAACCTCTAATTGTCACCCTCGCTGGTTCTTCGCGTAGTACTTCTACGACACTGTAGTCTGTAACAAAAGATGAGAAAAGAATTTGTTATTAAACTATTTGTTTCAAGAAAGTTAGAAAAATTCTTTAACTTTTTTTTTTCTTCATATCAGACACTCAAAAAAGAAATTATTTCAGGGTGGCTACATGTTAGGGAAATTGAAAAATTAAATCTTGTGGTCACCCTGTTGTTATTTTCTTACCATTGACTCGTACTACTTCAGATTCAGGGGCGTACAAAGCACGAGGTCTGCTCTTGCTTCGAGCCCTCCTTTGTCGCCCAATATCCTCAACAACAGCAGGTGGTCCACGCGACCTGGACCTCCTCGCCGGGGAACCCAGGGCCGTACCCATTCCGGTCCCCATTCCAGTCCCCAAATAAAATGTGTCTACGTCGGCGAATTCGTTTCTTAATTGCGAGAAACTGCGCACCTGCATCAAGGACAAAATAGCGATTAACGTCGATCGAAAAGTGGCCCTTAGAAATATGATACGATTACATTAGAGGATAGGTTGTAGGGTGCGACGTGGGCGTGTGATTTTCAAAGACTCGGGAAAATTGCTTGATTTGAAATTCATATACGGTCGTGACCTGAAAGACGGATCTCTGACCTTTTTCTTGAGGGCGGCCTAGTTGCGCATACCTGTGGGTGCATATTTGTATAATCGTCTTGTTTTAATAGCAAAGGGAGAAAAGGGACCTTCTCAAAACGAGGCCGAGGATGAAATTTCCATGAGGGTAGAAGAAATCGTGACGTGTAAAAGATAAAACAAACATGACAAAGAATAAAAATCAGATCGCGACCAGAGTCGAATCCATCATAGTCGGAAGTGGACAGTGGCCTCGGTTATAGAATGTTTTGTAATTTGAATCATAATTGCTGAGTTGAAGAGACAAACATGGATTTAATTACAGGAACTTTGATTAAGATCAACATATTTATTTTTCATTAGTCTCTTTCTTAATCACAGGCTTGAGAAGGAAGCACATTTACTTTTTAATATATTTTCATTTGCCGGATTAATTAACATATTTATAATCAGTTTAGTTTAAGCGCACAATAAACTCTCTCTAAATTGTGTAGAAAATAATTCATAGGAAAAATTTTATTCGATGTTCAAAAAATGTTTCCCTTTTTTACATTATCATCAGAGAAGGTTTTAGATTTGTGTAAAATTTAACCCCCCCCCCCCGTTTTTGTTAAAATGTTCACGTTTTGTGAACCCCTGCTTTTTAAAAGCAGATTTTTTTATCAGTTTCTAAGTACATAGTTCCTTGTCCTGGATAATTAAACTGACAACATGAACGGATTGTAATCTAGACATACCAGACTGAGACGTGTAAATATGTACATAATGAAAGGGGAAAGTCACGCGTGTTCTCCCAGTGATATGAAAAGATCGATCAATATTTTTGAGACTCGAGATTTCAAATACCATACGTTTTATCAGTTATTTATGCAAATGAAAGACGCGCGCGCGGCATCGTCCTTATAAAATCTGTTTGAATAATGCTTGTCCATAAATATGCATGGGCAACTAAAGGGTAAGGGAAGGGATGGCAGAAATCGCGTTCTTAGGAACGAAACGAAGCGTGACGATCGGGGTCGACTTCATTCGAAACGACAGAATAAGGTCGTACCCACTCGAACAAATTCTAAGACCCCTCAAATCGAGTATCTTATTCACTGAGGAATTGATTTCATCGACAATAATCTATCTGGGAAATCAATTCAATAAATACAATTACCAGAAAGGGAGATTTAAATTTCTGAAAATGTAAAATTTTATTCTGAGATGAAAATTGGGAAAATCTGGTTCGGGATATTTTTTTAAAGATTAATATTATTGTGAAAGAAGAATATATTATTTAAAAATATTGCTTCCTTTTTTTTTGTAGAGTTCGGCAATCGCAAGACAGACGCATTTTAAGGGGGAAACCATATTAGACGGTTAAAAAATCAATTTTTTTATTCCATAAATCATGTGGTTGAATTTTTAGACGTCGAGTCTGACAATTTTTTTTTAGATTTATTGAAATAGAAATATTTAAAAAAAAGTTTGAAAAACCCAAAAATTTGTATTTATTTACTAGCAAAAATGTATCCGACGTTACCCGGGATTTTAAGATATTTCATAGAATTTAAAGAGATTACATAAGATTTAAAAAATTATAAAAGGATTTTAAGATATTTATTATTATTTCAGGAATTTCAAGCCTAAAAAGACTTTAAAGGATTTTAAAAAATGTCAACAGATGCTAAGAGATTTTAATTCATTTTCGGGTTTCAAAGAAATTTTTAAAAGAGTTGAAAATAGTTATTAAAAGGTTTTTTTTTCAGAGATTTAACAAAATCTTAAGAAATTTTAACTGATTTTAACGAATTTGAAGGAATTTCAATAGATTTCAAGAAATTTTAAGAGAATTCAAAGATTTTCGTAGAATTTTAAGGATTTTCAAGAGGTTTTAATGATTTTTAAGAGATGTCCTGGAATTATAAGGGATTTTTAAGAAATTTTCAATAACATTTTCAATAACTAGAAAATTTGGGTAAATCCCTTGAATTTTTTTTTCCTTTCCTTAAAATCACTTTAAATGGCTTGAAATCTGTTGAAAATCTTGAAAATCTTTTTAATTCATTTTGCAATTCTTTAAAATTCCTTATAAACGCTTGCAATTTCTCGGAATCCCTTAAAATCAGTTAGAATCTTACGACATTCTTTAAAGTGTCTTGAAATCTAGCAAAACCGATAAAAATATCTGAAAAATCCTTTTAATAACTCATTTGAACTGTTTTATAAATCCGTAAAAGTCTATAAAATCAAATAAAACCTTTTAGAATACTTTACTAATTTTTTAAAATCCTTTAAAGTCTTCTTATCCTTTGAAATTCCTAAAACTCTTTAAAACTCTTTAAAATTCCTTAAATTTATATGTACATATATCGCATTTCGAAACGCATGTTTATAAATCAAACTAGGAAGAGGAGCTTTTTATGAATTTTATTTTAGATACTTTAAAATATGAACAGAAATTTCTTAAAGTGTAAAAAATTTTGTTGTATTCTTCTCCGTCAGAAAGATACCGAAAAACACTAAATATTTGGCCTTCTAATGTGGTTTCCTCCCTTAAAAACGAATTTTTATAAACGAGAATTTTTTTGCATCTAGATCTTATTGACCACCCTGTTTTAAATGGGAGGAGGGGGGGAATGAATTGTGTATTTAATTAAGTGGATTTGGAACGAACCTCTTGTCCTGAGACAGTAAACATTCTCTTGGCCCCGTTCATTTTGAGCACTTGGCCCAGATCCTCAAGCACTTCCTCGAATGGTTGGGACGTTCGAAGATTCAAGAGCACTCGACACTGTAATAATACCCCATGCGAATTTAAATTAATTTCTGTCAGAAAATCCGGGGGTTATTAAAACATTTTATCAGATTTACGAGTACATATACGTATAAGAAGGAGGTGAACTTATTACTGAAAATCGAATACGGAACTGAGAAAGTAAGTCTTACTTGAACCGTGTGATCGAGGTTGTTGACAATGCGAATGACGCGACCGGAAGAGGGTTTTCCACCCCCGGGAGGGGGTGCTTCGTCGGTGATAGACGCTTTCCTGCTAAGACTTGCCACCGCCGGGGTACTCCTACTTTGCCACACTCCAACTCCCGCACCCCCACCCAATCCGGCAGCGGCACCTCCGCCTCTGCTTGCACCACCCCCGGGAGTTGCATACCACGTATTGCTCTTTTTGCCGTAGCTTGCCGGCTGCAAATTAAACCACATGTCTTCATTAGAGTCAATCTTAAACTAATTAATATTTACTTTAATTTTTCGCAAAAAAAAATTGGGGTGGATCGTCAGTTATATCTTCAACCAACATCTGGGCTGCACAAAAACTTGATCAGTTTGCGTTTTGGTATTGAAATATCTAAGCATCATAAATAGTAATGTATTTTGTCCTACTGGCTCTTAAATAATAATTAAACTAAAAAATAGGTAGAGTAAATATTGATAAAAAGAAGGTGTCATTCAATTCATTTTCTGCTAAATTGATTAAGAGTTGAGTTGAGTTCCTACTTTGAAGTAAGTTTTCAATTAAAAATTGAATCTAGTGTGTAAACACGTGGTTGGCGAATTGACAGTAAAGAGCGCGATACAACATTTCACAGACGAGGAAAAGATGCATTATTCATGTCCATCCAAACACCCTGTACTGCGATTTAAGAGGCACACCGCAGTAGTAACGAAAGTTTTGGCCAGACTGCTATATATCGGACATGGATCCCTTCAGTAGAAACAAGCCGTTCGGCCAGACGCGATAATCTTCAGTGGTGGCGGTTTTCACCAGTCAGACACGTCCTTAAATTTTCTCTGCACACACCTAGCTTGAAGGATAAACAGGTTGACTTAAAATGCCAATAAAAACGGAAAGCGGGGTTTTGTTGGCAGTCGATTGTACAT
>JAUESH010000039.1:9862493-9872946 GCA_032275165.1 Synergus magnus
GACTGCCAACAAAACCCCGCTTTCCGTTTTTATTGGCATTTTAAGTCAACCTGTTTATCCTTCAAGCGAGGTGTGTGCATTTTTCTCTCTTTAATTCTCTATATTGAATTTTTTTCAAAATTTTGAGTTTTCATTGTTATCACGTGCTTTCTAATAAATAAATCTGTCTCTTGTAAAAATTTGACGAGATTTTGTTATTAATTGTGGAAATTTTTATTTTGGTTCAAATTTAGAGGTCCGCCATTTTGTAAATTTTGAAAAAAAAAAAATTTTTTTTGTCATTCTAACAAAATTGGGAGGTGAGACCAAAGAAATTTTAAAAAAATCCACAAAGAGTAAATAAGGACCACCTTAATATACAATTCCCGGATTTTTTTTGCAATTACCAGATTTCCTTATATTCCCGCACAGTTATAGACATTCTAAGTAGTCAATCATCATAATATATAATTAATAATAAATAGTTAATGAAACAATTAACAGAAATTGGATTGAAAATGAATTTTTTTAAAAAATTAATTGGGGGAATACCTGCATCATTTCTGCCGGCAAGGATATAACTTCAAATGAGTCGCTCATCAACACAACGAAGCTGTCGCAAGTATTTGGAATAAAATCGTCCTCAGTATCGCTGAAGTCCTCGGCGATACGATCGACGAGGCTCGGCCCTGAGTCCGAACGGTACGAGGAACTCGGCGACTCAATGGTGAACGGGTCAACGAGACCAAAACGCTACCGGAAACCCCTAAGTTCAAGGAAATTTTTTCATACTTCCGGTTCTATTTCTTTTCAATCAGCGATTATTAGTAAAGAAAATGTAAATTAAAAGTGAAATATTTATTCATTTGGTATATCAAATCCACTCAGAAAAAAACTTGGTTTAAATCAAAACTTTCTTTTAAATTAATTTTGTTTCATGCAAACCAAGTTTATTTGATTCAAACAAAATTATTTTGAGTTATTCTAATTTAAGGAAACTGTTTGTTTAATTCAAAAAGAATTTATTTGAATTAAAGAAATGTTTCTTTGACTGTATATAAATACTAGAATTTCTTTAATTTAAAGGAAGTTTCTTTGATTCAATAAAACTTTTTTCTGGGTGCAGACTTCTCTCCCAATTTGAATTAGTAAGAAGTTACAAATGAATAGTGCCGATTCATTTACTGTGAATTAGTAGTTTTTAATTAATTGATAGTAAAACTACTTACTAAAGTGAATTAGTAAACGAACCTGCACTATTTCATTAGTAATTTCTTACTAATGCAGATTAAGAGAATGTATTCTATTTTAAAAATTAAGCAATTTGCTCTTTTTTAATTTGTTTAGCAATTTTTGTTAAGAAATTTTTTGAATATTTTTTTAGATTTCAGTGGATTGACATTTAAATTTCGAGAAACATTTGCAATGCAGAGTACTAGGATTTTTAAGAATTATCATACCACGCGATCGGAAACACATTTTGCCAAGATCTCGTGTTTTTAACGTGTAATCATGCATCGCAAAAATGTTCCAGTCTATACTTATTATTACGTACCATTAGGACAATTTACTAATTTTGTCAATTTTTATGGAAAAACTTAGGGGAGAAAAATAAGATAATAATTAACAATAATAATAATAATAATAAGAAGTTCATAATTTAGTTAATCAAATTTTCTATATAGTCATAGAACTAGTCATATAGTTTTCTTGAGGGTAATTTATCATTTTCTAACTAGTTTCAACTTTCTTCACTCATTTTACTTCACCTTCAACAAAAGACACTCTGAGACAAAAAATTGAAATAAAATTTTTCTATAATGTCGACGACATTATCAATGATTTAGGAGGTCGTCAGCTTTGAC
Organism: Synergus magnus; assembly: GCA_032275165.1. Lineage (NCBI taxonomy): Eukaryota > Metazoa > Arthropoda > Insecta > Hymenoptera > Cynipidae > Synergus > Synergus magnus. Next base: position 9,864,338 of record JAUESH010000039.1, read on the forward strand.
GCTTTGGAAATAATGGGTGCAAAACTCTAATGACGTCATCACATGCAGTTAACCCATTTTGCGTTCAAAGCTTCGGATTCCGTAAATTTACAACTCTCTTATTTTTGCCATCAATTTTTCTTCCGATTTTTGCTTAGGCTCATACAATTTTAATTTCCATTATTAAAAACTATTTTATAGTTTTGCAAACTGTACAATATTCAAAAAATTTCGGGAAAAATGGATAAGATCAAAAAGCTGAAAAATATTCAACACCTTTAAGAATATACTTCAATTAGCTATCAAAGAAAAATTAATTACTAAAGGGACTTTTATATAATACCTTAATAAATTGGAATATTGCGTATAATTTTAAAAGAAGAAAAAAAGAATTTGAATTCAATTCATAGGTTTCGAAAACTCTTTATTATAATTAGTTCATTATTTGTCAGAGTGTCTTTTAATAATTATTATTGAATTATTTTTTTTTATTTATTAAATGTTAGTCAATATTTTATAAAACCCAATAAAGAAATTCTTTTCAAATTAAATAAACAGAAAGTAAATTAAATGTTTCAAAATTAAGAAAGGGAAAGATCTTAATTCCGGAGACTCACCAACAGATAATTTATTTTAGTCTTTAACCGCGCACTCACGTACGCATTGAAATACTCGATCACATAATTTAGCCGAGATAACTTCCCCGCGATGATCGTTGAGGGAAAGTCAAATCCACAATGTAAAAAAATGTTCAAAATTCGATGATGGATTATCCCAGAAGGGGAAAAAATTATTGGATGCTGTTGGTGGGAGCCAAGCACCAAGTATTGTGCACGCGATGGCTCTCAATCGACTACTGGGGGAGCGCAACTAACTCCTTTGGATCCTTAGGACCTGTGCTAAGACCTAGTAAATCCCCACCAACCCCCTTGCAGTGGGCTCAAGGCCAGCCGCAGCTCCAGGGCTGGTATTGGGGAAACCTCGCCGATACTGCATGCTAATCAAGACAATGCACCTTTCCTCAATCTGAGCTCGATCCCTTCATTCGAAATGATGAAAAAAAAAAAACGAATGATGAAAAATTTCGAAGACAATTGAGGAACGTACTCTCTCTCAATTTGAACAGTGTGGCCACATTTCAGGGAAGTTAGGGAAATGTCAGGAAAATGCGAGTAGCTGTCAGGAAAAATATAAATTGATATATAATAAATAATAATAAAGTAGGATCACTTGTCGCGTATCTTTGTCTTGCAATTTTTTTTGTCAGTCGTGTGATTTTTCACTAGTAATTATGTCATATTTATTAGGAATTCAGAAGATCTCCTAGGACTTCAAAGATTTAAAAAAGTTTCCGCATATTTTGTGAAGTTTTTTATTATCATTTTTAAAAGGTTTTGTGAAATTTGAAGAGATTTTACATGTTATATTTTGAAGAATTTTCAAGAGGTGTCTGGGAATTTCTAGAGATTTTCAGGCATTTTAAGTGATTTTAAAGTTCTTCGTGAATTTTTAAAACATTTTAAGATACTTACAGGAATTTTAAGAGATTTGACGATTTCTTAAATGATTTTAAAGAACTTCTTTTAATTTTAGAAAATGTTAAGGAATCTAAAGGATTTAAAATATTTTATTAGAGTTTTCAAAGATTTCAAGAGGTTTTTGTGATTTTTAAACGATTTCGTGGAATTGAAAGGATACCATGAAATTTTAGGAGATTTTCAGGCATTTTAAGTGATTTTGAAGTTCCTCTTGAAATTTTAAAGGATTTAAGATGTTTGCAGCAATTTTAAGAGATTTTTTACGAATTTTAAGTGATTTTAAAGTTCGTCATGGAATTTTAAAAGAATTGAAGATATCTTTTTGATTTTCAAAAATGTTTGTGAAATTTTAAAAAATTTCATTGAATCTTAAAATATTTTCTGAGAAATTAAGGGATTTTTAATATTTTATTCGAATTGTTAAAAATTTCAAGAGGTTTTTATGATTTATAAAAGATTTTGTGAAATTTGAAAGAATTTCATGAAATTTTAAGAGATTTTCAGGAGGATTTTAAAGTTTAAAGTAATGAGTAGAATGTAAAATTTAAAGGCTTTAAAATGATTTTGAGGAATTTTAAAAGAAACAGGGGAACGTTAAGATATTACATGGAATATTAAGAAATTTTAAAAGTTTTCATGTAATTTGAAGGAATTTTAAGGGATTGTAGAGGTTGTCGGAAATTTTAAAGAATTTCAAGACGTTTCTAAGAATTTCTCAAAATTTTAAGGGATTTCGAACGTGAAATTTATAAAAATTATAAAAGGTTTCTAGAAATTTAGAGATTTTTACCAAACCTAAGTGATTTTAAGGAATTTTATTCTTTATCGATTTAAAAAATTATGAATAAAAGTTAATCTATTTTCTAAAACAAGAAACAAGTTTGCTAAGGAGAAACTGTCGCAGGCACTTTCTTACTAACTGAAAATAATATATTAAAAACCACCCGACTTTTTCCCTCTACTTTGATTCTCAACGTAAATTGTTGCCATTTCTTCAAGGTCGTAAAAAATTAATCTAAATTCTTATTTGACTTTTTCCTTCAATTATTTTCGTTTAGCATATATTTTCCACGGATGGTTAAAAAATTTCATATCTGATGGCTCTTCAGCTCTTAAAGTCTACTTTTTATTGACTCACTAAATTTTCATATTCGATCTTCACTGTGACTATGTTTTGAGATACTTCGTATGCGGAGGTGTCGGTTTAAAGGAGTTCAATTTAATCGAACGAGCCATTTTAAAAAGGCCATAACTACATGATAGTTGACTTTAGAGTGGACAAAAGATTGATTAATAGGAAAGTCGGGAACTTTAAATATTTAAGAGGCCAGGAATATTTATAAGAAAACGTGATCTATACATTTATCTACTTGACCATTAGACCTTTACTTTCTAATATCTATCTAGCTTTTTTGCCAATAATTGAAATTGAATTCCAAGGTTTAAGGACAAAGGAAAATATTTTTTTTTTTAATCGTTCATTTGTTGATGGACACCCGGTAATGGGAATCCGTTAAATACCGGTGTTTTCAAACTGGAGACGAGCTTTAGAGCTTAAAATGGAAGTGCTAAAAAGGGGCTGAGGCCTACTTAAAAAATTTGATGGCTCATATTGGCTTCGCCCAGGTTTCGCTCAATTAGCCTAATGGCACTCTTTCCACTCTGAAATCAGGGTTGCTCGAATAAACTACGAATTTGCGCGGCCTAATGGACCTATATGGTCAATATCGACTTATGTTTTCACAACACGCATGGAATCCGAAGGCTATCTACTGAATGCTAGGAATTTGATGGTCTAAATGGATTCCAACCCACCTTTCTTTTACCTCCCTTATTACCCTTTTCATCTCTTATTTCCCATTTTCCGAATATCTCTCGTACTCAACTGCTTAATTACAATTCAGTTCAGTAATGACTCAAGTAATTGAGAAGTTCTCTTTTTAAAATGATAAAATTTTCAAGCTTTGCAATTTGAAATTGTAAGATTTAAAAAATTCAAATCGTTTGTTTTGTACATCTTTTATCATATTTCCTTTTTAAGTTCAACTTTTATTCTCTGCGAAAAATGATCGTGGTACAAGTGACGGTTTTTACGATCAGCAGAGTAATAAATTACTTTGTATAGTCTTATAATTGATAGTTAATGTTTCCTCAATTGGTTATTGAAACACTAATTAAATATAAATAAATTTAGATAAACAAAAATTGCAACTATCTGTCCTTGAAAAGGTGCAAATCTCTTTCAAAATTTTCACTTATTCTATCAACATTTTGCAAAAAAATGTTTTCAAAATATTAAACAAAAATTACATGTTTATTAAAAATTTGTTTCTGTCAGACGTTAATCATGTAGATTTATAATCATGAAAAATATGGAATATATTATGTTTACGTGTAAATACTGAGCATACAACGAGTCGCGGGTTATCTGGGATTTACTTCACGTGACGTAGATGGGATGCGATAAATATAATATTTTATTAATAAAAATGAAACGTCTCACTAAAATTCTCTAGCATTTTTCAACCGTGAAGATTTTTTTACTTAAAATATTAAGTAGAACATTGGAGAGAGTATTTAATATATATTTGAGTTTAGAAGCCTGTTTGTGTTCCCTATTGAACACTCCATTCACAATTTGAGCTAGGAGAGGGGAGGACTTTCGATAAGGACTCGCATAAAGCCAAAAGCCTTTGTAGGATAAAGAAGGTTAAACAGTTAAACTGTAGTTATCGTATCGTACAGACGTAAGCGTACGATAGTTCACCAGCATGAATTAAACTCAGGGTCAAGGTTAAACACTCCACAGCTTATTCACTTCAACCCTTCCAATTTCCAGCCTCATTGTCCTTAAACCCACGCATGGAGGTCATTAGTATTTCAAAATTTCAGTTCTTGTTTCATTTTCTACATTTTTTATAAACACTATGTATATTTTTTATTCGAATACGCGAAGCAAAAAGAGACTTATGATTCGGGAATTTGTCTGGGAATTGAAAAAAATCCGGAAATTGTCCTTGATTTTATTTTTGATGCGGGAAATGCATTTCCGGTTTGAAAAAACTTTTTCGAATAGTCAATCAAAATATTTTTATTTGACACTTGCAACTTTTGTTAAATATTTGGATTATTTTCAAGTCCTTTAAAAAAAAAACTTTAATATTCCCTCAAATCCCTATTTAAAAAAATCACTTGAATTCTTAGAAATCCTGTCAAATTTTTTTCTTCAAAATCCTTAAACTTTTCAGAATTTTTTTAATCTCGTAATTTCTCGAAATTCGCTAAAATCAATTGACATCTCTCAAAATCCTTTAAATTTTCTAAATTCTCTTACAAATTTTTAAAATTTTTGATTTTTTTTTTAAAGCGTATATACACTAATTGGAATCAGTGATATACTTATTGCCGATTCAGATTTAAAGAGTCAATAAAAATGTCTTGAAATCTTACGAGAATCCTGAAACTCTTTTGAAACCTATTTCTCACCTATTTCTATTAAAAAAATACCTTTTCACTTATTTAAATAAAAATAGGTTCTGTGACGACTGATATTAATTTATTTTTTATGAATTTTTTGTAACTCAACCTCGCTACTTTTTTCTTACTTAAAATTCAAATTCTTAAAAATTATTAAAAAATTAAAAAATCTAGTTTTTAATTAAATTGTAATAATTTAGTAGACACCCTGAATATTAAATTGCAACTTTATTCTACATAAATAATTATCCAGTGTAAAATAAAGAACAGTGTTTTTAGGGAGAAAGACTCCTAATTCTCACAACAAATTTAAATTTCAAATTAAAGAAAATTGTTTATGCCTTCACGTTTTTTTCTTCGTTATTTTTTCAGGGCATGCCACAACGATCGGAAACGCGTGATTCGCATGGCATGTCCTACGAGAAAAGGCTTTTCCTGTACTTCCTCGAGGCAACCTCCTTTTTCTGACTTTTATCACGAGAAACGATAACAAGCACTTGCGATAATATAGCACTCGGTAGGGCACGCGTGAGAAATTGCAGCTTGATACGTCTTTAATAGTCCTACAAAAAAAGCATGCCACTTGGCACAATGCATTAAAGAGCACAATTTGGGTCATTGGAAATAATAATAATTATGCCCCGAACCGACAATTCGCAGTCCACTCGATGCAAATGAATTAGGTTATCGACACAGGAAATTTTACAATGCGTGAAGGCATTCGTTAAGTATTTCAATAGTAATTTACAAAACTGTTATAAGAGAGTGGATAAAAAGCGATTAGCGTGCCAGATTCGCATTAAATTTATATGGAAAGGTGGACTTTAAATGCACACTTTTAGGAAAATATGGCAAAGGTCTAAATAGTTTTTGTACGTAAATTATGCGTTATTATTCATATGAAAACACAATGAGAAGCAGAGATGGGTTAACTGAATTCATAAAAGTTACTTTGATTTTCATTTAAAATTCAACTCAACTAAAAAGAATAATTGAAACAGTATTTCGAATAATAATCGCCATCAGAGATTTACTCAACGTAAAACAAAAGTCTATTATTTCATTTAAATTTCGCTAACTGAATAACATTGTAAATAATAAATCAAACCTAAAGTTTCTGCAATTCGGAAAGGTTCTCTTATTTACTACAATTATATGCATAATAATGGTAGTGTTGGTAGATGGAATACATAATGAAATAAATTTATTCCAGAGAGCTGTCTGAATCAGAATTTTAATGAGGAGGCCATTCAGTACTTGCAAATTTGAAAACGTAGATCAATCTTGTTTTATATCTCATTATGCCACGACGCGTGTCAGTTATTACGTTGAATTTCTCGCCTAAAGAGTGACTAAAATGAGGCTGGAGACCGAATAGACATCAAAAGTGCCTAGTTGATAATAAATATCACATAAATTTCAGCCTAGTAGCAAAATTTTACGTGCAGCTTTTAATCAACGTCGTGGAATCTGTTCAAGGTTAGTGGCCAGTTTATTGCCGCTTCGCGTTACGTTCAACCCGCCAGAAGATGGCGATCACAGAATTCTGGCATATAATGTCGAAGAGGTCACTGGATATATATATGCACTTTTTCCATTACTTAATTTTTTGATGCATTACTTATAAAATAAAAATAGAGAAATAACAAAAGAAATAGAGCGAATTTTGGTACATGTACACAACTATTTTCCATTGCGGCTGACTAAATTAGCCCTTTTCTACTGATTTTCTCATGTATGAGGCCAATTGAATGAGATGCACTTAAAATTTTGTACACAACAATAGCAAGATTCAAATAGTACAGGGTGGCCACATGTCAAGGAAGTCAGGGAAATTTCAGGGAAATGCGAGTAGCTTTCAGGGAAAATATAAATTGATATATAATAAATAATAATAATTAGTAGGATCACTTGTCGCGTATCTTTCTCTTGCAATTTTCTTTGTCAGTGTGACTTTTTATTAGTAATTATGACATATTTATTATGAATTCAGAAGATCTCCTAGGATTTCGAAGATTTAAAAGAGTTTCCTCATATTTTGTGAGGTTTTTTATTATACTTTTTAAAAGATTTTGTGAAATTTTAAGAGACTTTTCAGAATTTTTGTGAAATTTAAAGGATTTCAAGAGATTTTACATGTTGTATTTTGAAGAATTTTCAAGAGGTGTCTGGGAATTTTTAGAGATTTTCAGGCATTTTTAGTAATTGTAAAGTTCTTCGTGAAGTTTTAAAAGATTTTAAGATACTTGCAGGAATTTTAAGAGATTTTGACGATTTCTTATAAATGATTTTAAAGAATTTCTTGTAATTTTAGAAAATTTAAAGGAATATAAGGGATTTTAAATAATCCATTAGAATTTTAAAAGATTTCAAGAGGTTTTTATGATTTTTAACCGATTTCGTGGAATTTGAAAGGATACCATGAAATAGGAGATTTTCAGGCATTTTATTTTAAAGTCCTCGGGAAATTTTAAAGGATTTCAAGATGTTTGCAGAAATTTTAAGAGATTTTGACGAATTTTAAGTGATTTTAAAGTTCGTCATGGAATTTTAAAAGAATTGAAGATACCTTTTTGATTTTCAAAAATGTTTGTGAAATTTTTAAAAATTTCATTGAATCTTAAAATATTTTTGGGGAAATTAAGGGATTTTTAATATTTTATTCGAATTGTAAAAAATTTCAAGAGGTTTTTATGATTTATAAAAGATTTTGTGGAATTTGAAAGGATTTCATGAAATTTTAAGAGATTTTCAGGAATTTTAAATTTTAAAGTAAAATTTAATAATATTTTGAAAAAACTGCCTAAAATACCAATACAAATATCTTTTTCAATTTATAATACTTTACATTCTTTGAAAATTGAGCACATTTTGCTGGCTTGTTTCTCTTCTAATTCTAGCGCATTATTAAAACCTTATTCGCATTTTTAATACACGAGTATTAAATGAGTCAGTAAAATTTTTCTGAAAGTCAGGGAAATGTCAGAGAAATTGAAAAATTGGATCTTGTGGCCAGTCTGTTAGTAAAACTTTTTCATCTAAATCCCTATCTAATAAACGGATGGAGAAAAAAAGTTTGATCAAATTTACTGTCGACTGACCAGTAAATAAGAAAAAACTATGCGTGTACGTAAATTAATGTTTAACACCCTAACAAAGAAGCAATTTGACAAGAGTGAAATATGTGTGAATAAGAGAGCTTTTTTCAAGGTGCAAATTTCTACGTATCGCATAGCTATGCATCATTCTGCACGTGCCAAGGCCAAGGTTATTGCTCGTCACGCGCTTTACGACGGTACTGGCAAACTATGCGTCGCGTGTAAAGGGTTACTACCTGCTGGGGGTTACTATGGGTGCTCAACCCTTGGCCTTTGACGCATCTCTCTCAGGGTACAATAATCTCCTTCATAGCATCCCTTCTTCTCGTAAAATCTCACTCAATTTTTAGAATTTACAGAAATTTTATTGGGTTGAAGTTTCGGACGTCTAGTCTGACGAACTTTTTTTGTTTTTTTTGACATTTATCGGACTAAGAATTTAAAAAAAAGTTCCCAAAAAACATTTCATTTTTACTTATTTACTAACAGACATTTACCCGGTGTTGCTCGAGATTTT
>JAUESH010000039.1:9879134-9892068 GCA_032275165.1 Synergus magnus
GTCCTTGTTACTAATGGAATTAGTAATTTTTTACTAATTTATAGTAAACGACTTCGCACCATTTGAATTAGTAAGAAGCTACTATTAATTAGTACAATTTAACTAATTCAGGTTGAGAGTTCCTTTGAATACATTCTTATGAAATTAAGTCAATTATCAGGGAAAATATAAATTGATATATAAATAAGAATAAAGTAGGATGAATTGCGCGTAACTTTGTCTTGCAATTTTTTTTGTCAGTGTAACTTTTTATTAGTAATTATGTCAGTTTGAAATTTTTGCTAACGGTGTTTTTTATGTCATATTACATATATAGCTTTTATAGTATATTTAACAGAATGTAGAAGATCTCCAAGAATTTCGAAGGATATTAAAATATTTCCAGATATTTTGTGAAATTTTAAGAGGTTTTTCAGAATTTTTAAGAAATTTACATGATTTTAAGAGATTTTAAATGTTGTATTTTTTAGAATTTTCAAGAGGTTTTTGGGAATTTTTAGAGATTTTCAAGCATTTTAAGTGATTATAAAGTTCCTCGTGAAATTTTAAAGGATTTTAGATGCTTACAAGAATTTAAAAAAATTTGGTGAATTTTAAGCGCTATTAAAGTTCGTCATGGAATTTTAAAAGAATTACATAGAGATTTTTTTGTTTTTTAAAAGAATTTGTGAAATTTTTAAGGATTTCATGGAGTTTTAAAGTTTTTAAGGGACATTAAGGGATTTTTAATATTTTATACGAATTTTAAAAGATTTCAAGAAGTTTTTATGATTTGTAAAAGGCATTACGAAATTTGAATGGATTTCATTAAATTTTAAGAGATTTTCAGGATTTTTAAAGGACTTTCAAATTTAAAGTATAGAGTTGAAAGTAAAATTTAAAGGCTTTAAAATGATTTTGAGGAATTTAAAAAAAATCATGACAACTTTAAAGGATTTCATGGAATTTAAAAATACTTTAAGGGATTTTGAAGAATGTCGTGAAATTTAAAGGAATTTTAAGACACTTTTATAGGGATTTGTAGAAATTGCAAGGAATTTTAAGGGATTTCGAAGGTTGTCGTAAAATTTTAAGAAATTTCAAAAGGTTTCTAGAAACTTAGAGATTTTTACCAATGTTAAGTGTTTTTGAGAAATTTTAAAGTTTGTCGTACAATATAAAGGGTTTTAAAGAGGTTTTTATGACTTTAATTTGAATAAGAAATTTTAGCTTATTATCAAAAACTTATTCGCATTTTTAATACATTTCTGTCAGGAAAATTTAATTTAAAGTCCGGGAAAATTCATGAAAATGGTAGGGAAATTGAAAAATTGAATCTTGTAGCCACGCTGTCAGTTTTTTATCAGGCCCATCTCTAGTTTTTCATCTTACTTCGGATGAAAAAAATCAGACGTTGATAGAACCCTCAATCGAGTGATTAAACAAATGAAATCAGCGACACCAGTAGACCGCGTTGGTAATTTAAACCAGTCGTAGAACCGGAAGCAGAAGTAGGGGTGGCGATCTACTTTTAATCACAGCACGAAGGGGTAGGAGAAAAAGAGAAGGGAGGGTTGTTAAAAAGAGGGGAAATTTATAGAGAGGGGTTGATTCTGCTAGAGCGCAAACTCCTCATCCCTACAACCCTTTTTTTACCCCTACAAAACCCTCCTTCTCCCTTCCACAATTGTTGAATCCCTTCCCTTTGTTTCATAAAGGTGGGGGTCAATAAGAGTCGATTTCACCCCTACCATTTTCCCACCTCTCGTCACGCAGGTGCCGACCCCTTCTTGGCCACGTGCTTCGTGTAAACATCAGCTTTTGTGATCTCTATGGGTCATTCAATGACTCCCGTTTGAACAGGTGAAGTCGAATGATTTATTTATCACGTCCAAGTGGAATCGTTTGATTCACGAGAATCATGAAAAGATATAGTGAGAAAAGTATTGAAAACTATTTGAAAAGTATTTTGGGACGACTGAAAATTCCCGAAAAATAAAATTCCCGAATAAATAATTACCAAAAACTAAAAATCCCGAAATTAAAAATTCCCGAAACTGTAAAGTTTCCGACACTAAAAAATTCCAGACAGTGGAAAATTCCCGAAAAGATCTCTAAAAATGTTTGAAAAATATTTTTAAAATACAGAATAATTAAAAAATGTCTTTTAATTATTATTTAAATTGTTTATTTATTAAAATAATTTTTTCGGGAATTTTCCAGTGTCGTGAATTTTTAATTTCAGGAATTTTATAATGTCGGGATTTTTATTTTTCGGTAATTATTTATTTGGGAATTTTGCAGTGTCGGGAATTTTATTTTTCGGGAATTTTCAGTCGCCTCAATATTTTGAAAAATATTGAAATGTATTTTCTAATAGTTTGATTCACAACATGGAGTTTTCTTTTAATAATTGTATTTATTTATTTAGGTGATTTGTAATAGTTTAAAAAATGAATAGTATGTAATTGACTTTGGAGTTTCTTGGGAGACTTTAGAAGGAGATTTTTTTTCATTTGGAAGCAATTTATCAGCAATGTTACTTAGTAAAGTGCAAAAATAATAGCTTCGAGAAATATTGACTTCAAGGGTCGCACCTTAAAACCTAGATATTGAAAACGGGTGTGTCTCTTAGAAAACTACCGCATCGTTAATGTGATGCGGCAGTCATTGATTAGCCTTTGATTAACTGCTTTTAGAAGAAACCTTACAATTTAAAGTAATATTTCAACGTCAAAAGAACCAATATTTTATCTACTTACGAAAAGCATTCATTTCATCATTTCCTTCCGACTCTTAAATTCACCTTTTTTTTCTCTTAAAGAAGAAAATTATGTTAAAATAAAAGTGTGCACCTTCAAATTATTTATTACCCTCGTATTTTATTTAAAAAAGGAAGTTTAAACTGCCTCTAGTTAGGGAACATAAAAGTGGTAATTGTAGGTAATAATAAGGTTTACTTTGTGAGTAATTTTTAGATAATAAAATTCCCTATTTTTAAATTTACATTATTATGAAAGAAAATAGTATTAGAACTTTTTTTTTGATGATTTTCTGTATAAAAAATAAGACTTTTTAAAGGTATATTGCTTTTCTTTGGTATGAATAATTGCATGGTATCTTTTGAAATAATGTATTCAAATTTAAATACATAATTAACAATTACAATCTCTCATTTCTGCCATTGATGATAAGCCCGAAACGCGATATGGATATTGTATCAGCATATACATTCTTTCCACGGTCATTACTCTCATTATATCTTAAATTTATTTTCACCCTGACCTCCTTGTTTTCGCCTTCCTCGACACCTTCTCGTGACCCTTCTTGAGGGCGAAGACCTACCAACGAAATGTGTTACTTTTGCCGAATATTAAACCTGCGAAAACTGTTCTTATCTCGAAAGTCATCAAAACGACTTATTATTAGCCTACATTTCCGGAAGGTTAAGTCAAACGATTTAGATATCAAAAATCACTGCATAATTAAATTTAAAATTAGCTTTTTTATGTAAGTAGTTCAGGGTGTCTACGCCACCGAAAAATCGGGAAGTCATCGAGAATTTCAAAGTCAAATCATTTCAAATTATCTAAAAGTCATTTTGTCACAAAGTTTAAGTTTTGATGTCCCTACCATATATCACAAATTTTAAGCCTTAAATAAACTCTTTTTAATTTTATAATTTATATAAATCTATGTAAATTTTATCTACTAAATCCAAAAAAAATTAGGTTTAAAACATTTTTTAATAAGAATTATTCAATAAAATTTTACCATTTTAATATTATTTATTTCTTTAATTGAAAATAATTGTAGGAAACTAATTATAGACAAATCATTATCATTATATTATTATATTATTTCATTATATTATTATCATTATAGAAAAGTCATCAATATTTTAATATTATTTATTTCTATAATTATTTTTTCCTATAATTTCTTTGGGATTATAAGGAAATCTCTATAGCAAAAAATTATAGGAAAGTCATTATAGAAAAAAAATATAGGTAATTATTTTTTATTCCTATACTTTTCTCGCGATTATACGAAAATCATTATCGGGAAGGTATCAATATCTTAATATTCTATAATTATTTTCCTATATTCGCGAAAAAATTATATAGGAAAATCATTATAGACCTATAATGATTTCCCTATAAGATTTTTTCTTAAGGGATGTAATTTGAAATTATCATTAGTGAAGTGTACTTTTATTCTGAGAGTGTATTGATTTTTTTTAAAGTAATTTATTTTTTTGAAGGTATAACCTTGAATTGTACTAATTAGTTGCATGAACCTGGTTAAAATAATTAAAACTTAGTCATTATTATTTAAAAATTGAGTGGTTCTCATTTGTGAAGAGTCTCATTTTTTTTCTAGATTAGAAATCTTTTTTTCAAATATTCATAGTAAAAAGTAATTTTATAAGAACTGTGGTTAATTTAGAAATAATTCTTTGATTCAAAGAAACTGTTTTCTGGATGTGTGTGGAATTTCCATGAAATTGTCTTCAAAAAATATTTCAAAATTAATCTTTTTATTATGATCAATTTGATTTTATTTATTAAAAATTTTATTTTATTAATAATTTAAAATAATTGTAACATTAAAAATTACTACGCATGTTTAACAAATAATTCGCAGTGTTATAGTCCTCTTTCCTTTTCTAATACTAATCAATTACAATTTTCACTTTAAAAATTCAATTTATTTCAATTCGAAAACTGAAGTTACGTGACAATGACCCAAATAAAATGTGAATTACTGAAAATGATAGGAAACCTGAATTTCTTTCTTCAGAGAAGAAGTTTTTATTTATATTTACTGATTACTGAGTTATTAAAACCTTCTATCAGAAACTTTCAAAATAAATAAAGTTACACGAGATGTTAGCTTTAACTACGAGTAAAAAATGTGAAAAAATAAAAAAAAAAAGCTCTGCAATAATTGCCATCATTTAGGATCAAGTGGCCTTCTCTCTTTCAACCTACAAGGTTACGTCCCTCATCGACAAAGATCATCGAGACTCTCATTTTTGTTGCGTGTGGCCTGCTTATAACTTTGATCTGGGCCAGATACACGCAAACCCAATTCAGTTACAGTATTATACGCGTTTTTTTTTTTATAAATCGCCCCCTATCGTGTCCAGCGCCGAACACCTGGTCGTTACCTAGACACTACCAATGTTGGAAGGGCTGGTGGTGTGTCTTAGGTGTTCTTAAGCGCTATTAAACCTTACAGGCCTTCGACCTGCACGCGTATCGAGCGTAGAAGGATTTTATGGAAGCTAAGGATATTGCCTCTGGTCTCTTCTGCTACAATCAGCGCGTTGGGAATGTCCGCAGACGAAATATTATCGCTCTCGCTCGATAAGCTCGTTCCACTTTCCTTTCCAACTCAAACAAATTCGGGGTTTGCTTTCGCCGGGTCGCCAAACTGATGTTGCAAATTTTTGCACATTTTGTTACAAAAAATCACTTTCAAGATCACGAAGTACATTTTACTTGCTGCTTATTATCATATCTGTTAGTAATACTAATATTAGCAATCATCAGTCCTTGGTAATCATGAACCAAGATCTATTGCGTGCAAAGACAGATGGCGCATACAATAAATTTGAATTTATAATTTACTCATTTTTCATAACTGCAGGTCTCCTGAGTTATTACCCTGAATTGCCTTGTTTTTTTAGATGATGAGAAACTCCAAGCTGGCGATAAAAAAAAACGAAATCAGCAAGAGGCAATTTCTTCATTGAACCTTTCTGGCCTAATATTGCGAGATCATAATTGATATAAAAATTGACTGAAGGACGTTGATTTTAATCTTGAATTTTTGATCCACCCCAATTTTACTTCTTGGGAAACAATTTTGGAAAATAAGGGATTTTCATCCAATGAAAATAGGCACTTACCTTGAAAGTTTTGTAGCTAGATACGACATACGAGGCTCCGTCCTCCAGTTCGTCAAGGTTGAGTTTCCGGTCCCCATCCATCGAGAAGATGTGGCGAGCTCCTCTCGGGAGGTCCAGGCGCAAGGACAACCTGTCCAGCAAAGCCTCCAACGAGCCGATATCTCGTCCGGGTTTGAATCTAAAGTAGTAATTAAATATCAATCTAATAATAATAATTAGATTAGATATCAATTATTATTACATCTTATTATTATTATTATTACAGAGTGTCTACTAACCGGATAATAAGCGGAAATTTTAATAAATCCGGGTTTGAAAGTCCAATCAGTAATTGTATTTAAAATTCATTTGAAAAAAGTATACAAGGTCTCTAAAATTCCTAAAAATCTTCCGGAATCCTTTAAAACGACACGAAACCCTTTGAAATCTCCAAAATTCTCTTGAAATCATTTAAAATTCCACGAGATTCCATAAATCTCCCAAAAATCTTTCAGAATTTCCTAAAAATCCATGAAATCCTATGCAATTCCTAAAAATCCCATAAATTTTGGAAAGCTTTTAAAATTTCTTTAAAAAAATTTGTAATCTGTTAAAATTTCTAAAAATCTTTGGGAACACCTTAAAATTACACAAAATCCTTTGAAAATTCCCAAAAATCTCTTAAAATTCCTCAAAATCCTTTGAAATGTCTTAAATTCCATGACAGCCTTTAAAATTTCTAAAACTCTCTTATGATCTTTTAAATTCAATAAAAACCCTTAAAATTCATTTTTAAAAAACAATTGAAATTACCAAAAATATTCTTTAAATTCCAGGGCAACCTTTAAATTCCTTAAAAAAACTTTTCAAATCTTTTGAGATTAGTTTTAAAAATCTTCTAATATTTAAAAATTTCAAGAAATACTTTAATATTCCTAAAAATCTTTTAGAATACCTTAAAACTATATGAAATCCGTTGAAATTCCCAAATATTCCTTAGATTCCAGGACAATCTTTAAAATTCCTTTAAAAAAATTGGTTAAACATCTTGATATTCATTTACAAAATCTTTTAATATCTAAAAATCCCTTAAAATTACAAGAAATTCTTTGAAACTCCCAAATATCCCTTAAATTCTGGGAACACTTTTAAAACTCATTAAAAAAACTTTTCAAATCCCTTGAAATTAATTAGAAATTCTTTTAATATCTAAAAATTCTCAGAAAAACCTTAAAATTTCACAAAATATTTAAAAATCCCTTAAAAGGTGTTTAAAGATTTCAATATCGAAAAGTATAAGGTACTCAAGGATAATAAACGATATTTTTGAAAATTTATAATGCTGATATTCAAAAGAATATTTTACTTTCAGAGAATTTGATATTTAAAGTAGAAAGTAGTATTTTACATGACCATTCTATAGGAGTCTTCGTTAATGTATAATTCATGATCAACCTGCCAGGTGAAATTCACTTAAAAGATAGGAACAACCGATTCCAATAAATTTCTTTTAATTAACGTAATTTATCGTATCCAGTAGCAACATTCTTCTAAGTTTTATTCCAAAAATTAACACTATGTATTTTTTTTTAATATTCTAAGGAAAAATGATATTAAAATTGTTTTTGTTAAAATTTGCCTTTAAATTTTCGGATGAGTCAAAATTGTATCGATCGAATAGACAATTAAACCAAGTCACTTGGGTTAAAGAAGGAACCCTGAATTCACGCCTCGTGTTTACTTTAGAGGCGCCGTCAGGTTAACATAAGAGATTAATGGTAACTTCACCAGATATCTGAAATCAATGTAAATTTAATAATAAACTTCTACAGTTATAAATTTAATGTCCTCGTAATCACAAATTATACGACTTTCAAGAAAACGTATTTGAAAATTAAGAGTTTATAAGAAAAATGACCACTGCAATCTTGTATAGCGATAAAAAAGAAACAAAATCGATAGAGTCGTATCACGATAAACTGGTAATAGCAAACTCCTTGGACTTTCCTATTTTACTTTCTGTGGACTCTAGGTACACCTTAAGTTATTAATTTATTTCTAATTATGTTAACATTGAGATACAAAAATAATCTTTATTTGTAATTATTATCTAGACTAGCAATATCAGTGGCGCGCGTTTTACTTCTTGTTTTTAGGGCACAATAATTATTATAATAATTATAATAATATCACGTTTTTATGCTTCCTCACTCCTTAACTAATTCTAGTATATAAATTTCAATTGTTTTCGCCTCCAAATAATGTAATTTATGAAAGGCTTTTAATTAAATATGGACATTTCATTCCTAATTTGTTGCTAAGAGCTGATAATTATTGTGTTTAGAACATAAAATATAAAGCCTCTTGGCACAACTCTCCCAGCATATTTTACAGGAAAATTACATAGTGATTTACATATCCCGTCTATTTTAAGTTCACGACCCTGCCTCTTGGCGCGAGTTGGAAGATGATAGAGAGGTTTACATATAAAATTTGAATAACTTTCGAGAATTTGTATTTTATCACCATGAAAAAAATTAAATAGTTCTACAAACAAAGTAAGCAACAAGTTAAACAAAAACAAACAAGACTTCCGACAATTCACAGGAACAAACCAAAACAAGGAAATATACGTTCCGGTGCATTTAAAAGAAATCATAAAAATTGGTAATCTTTTTTGGAATAAACAATAAACCTTTACACCTAAAGTTAACGAATATATCTTGTCATCGAGAGATGTTTCTCTCATTAATAAAAGCCCATTTTTCATACCAATATCATGGGTATGAAAATCAACCAATCATTGATAATTATCGGATTGTTAGACCATATCACAAAGGTATCTGATAACATCCAGATTAGCCAATAATCGTTGATGATTAGGGATTAGCAACGGATGATATCAGATTAACAATTGATGGTACCGGAACATCAACTGATGATATCAGATCAGCAATTGCTAATACGAGGTCAACAACTGATGCTATCAGATAATTAGTAGATATTAACCCATCCATCCATTAGAATCCGAAAAAACCCCATCACCCTTCCAAAAATAATCTCAAACACCCGAAATCGTTGATAATTAGGGTTTAGCAACGGATGATATCAAATCAACAATTCATGGTACCGAAGCATCAACTGATGATATCATATCAACATACCATGTCAACAATTAATGGTATCAGATCAACAATTGCTAATACGAGGTCAACAACTGATGCTATCAGATGATTTGTAGATATAAATCCATCCATCCATTAGCATCCGAAAAAACCCCATCACCCTTTCAAAAATAATCTCAAACACCCAAAATCGTTGATGATTAGGGATTAGCAACGGATGATATCAGATCAACAATTGCTAATACGAGGTCAACAACTGATACTATCAGATGATTAGTAGATATTAATAAAAAGCTAAATAACAGTAGACTAACAAAATAACATTTCACATAATCTACACGCTGTTCAACAATCTTTCAACATCCTTCTACTCAAACACCCAAATTTCGCCAACTAACCTGAATTCAACTCCGGGAAAATAGGGATCCCCATTTTTGTAGAAAGTGACACGTCTGGCCCTCCAATATCCAAGGTTATTGTACCTCGCCGGTTGCACCGGCTCGTGTCGGCTCCTCGGCCTGGTCTCCGGCTGCTCCGGAGGCGGCATGCGGGGACTGGAGGGTCTGCTCTGCCTGTTCCAGTACCCGCCCATGCCGCCACCCCCACTCGAGCATGGCTCTTTCACCCCCAGCCCCATATCCTGCATTACCATTCCCATTCCCACCCCAGCTGCTCCCCTACGACCGTTGCTCGTTGTCGAGGGTGCCACCACCTCCGGACCTGGCATTTCCCTCTCCCTCGCTGATTCCACCTCCTCGTCGTCCTCCTCCTCATCCATCTCCCCTACTCGCACCCCATCCTCATCCTCTTCCTCGTCATCATCATCATCATCCTCAACTCCACCAGGGGGTGTTGTATTCGGCATCGTTGTCGAATTTTGCTTCGGAGATTCGTCGCGCCGTGGCGCCTCCTGACTGCGTTCCTCTTTTACCTCCCCAACACCTACCCCTTGGTTTTTATCCGAGATATTATTTGGCGTCCCGGCGCCGCTGTCCTCGAACTGACCAAGTTGAGAACCCGCCCGGGAGGAGTTCTGGTTTTGGGCTGCTATCATACCTTTAGGAATCTATGATTTTTTGGGATGCTGGGTTCTTCGCGGATGGAAGTCTTTATTTGAATCCGATGATGAAATCTGGATGTAATTGAATTGATGATGTTCTTGCAGACTCTCTTGTAGAAGATTTGTTAAAGATGTTCTTGGTTTCCTTCGTGGAATTTACTGAAGATCCTCTCGCAGATTGGATCTTTTTATACTTGTAGTTGTAGATGTTCGGCAAACATTCCTGAACATTTAGATGTACCGAATTGGTTTGACTTTGGTTCAAACCTATTTATGCTCGTTAACTGGTATTGTTCGTTAAAACCCTTTAGTACAACTGTTGCATGTAGATTGTATCTGTTATCTAATCAGCATTGATAACTTGCAATCTGTGGACCTCTTCTTTCATCAATTCTGGAAACATTAATACTACTTCTTGAAGAACCTTGGACAATTTATATACTATCCTATTTATATTTATATTCTCACCTGGATGTCTTCTTTTAAGACTTAGCTGACCCAATAAAAGTGATTTCACTTTCTGTTAACAAATTCAGGAATTTTTGCTAGCAAGTAATTGCTTGCAAAATTGCCAATAATAACGAACTTAACTTACGTAAGCTTTCGATGATTATACCTGAAGGTCAGAGGTCACGGGGAAGTTATTATTTAATCTGGAATTAGGATCTAAGTTCTGAATCACTCTTTTTTGAATAATTTGTGTATTGGGTGTTGCCAAAAGAACAATAGCAATTCTAAAAATGGTTTTTCTCCTTTCAGTTCTTCAAGTTCTGATATGCACTCCACTAAGATCTTGACTTGACAATGTCTCATTCAAGAACGTTCTTCCACTAACTGACGACTTATGAGTTCTGACTTGTCCCGTGGTTATCTGATGATTTCGACCCTATGGAACTACTAATCCAGGTCCTGGTTCTTACAAGAAATGTCTTAATAGACAGATAAGTGGTTTTATCCATTAGCTGATCAACTTTGAATTGTTCAACTAATACCTTATTACGCTAGTTAGGTGATCAACGCTAATAATCTTGACCTAAAAGATGATTTCTCTGTAATTTCGATTTTAGGATGATTACCAAAGTTCTTCACCCAGTAGTTTTCTTTTGAATCTTGGCTAATCACGTAAGATCTTGAACGAGCAGATCAGTAATTTGTATTCTTTCTTTAGGTGATTATTACTGAAGATCTTGATCTGATGGATGGCTGTCTTTAATGAATTGATGCACTTCTTTTGATTGATTGGTAATTTGATTTGATTGGTTGGTATCTTAACTGATCAATAGATAACATAACTCTTCTAATCTAAAATCCAAAGTAGATTCCGAAGTTGTAGCACTATCAATTATTGGGTAAATATCAATCCAAGTCCTGAAACACTACAAATCCAACTGTTGCAGGTGAGTTAATAATCACTATTCGAATTATTCCTATTCGTCTTCATCAAAGCTACTTCCAATGAATGGTATCACTGTAAATCCCAATAACTGTTCTCTCTTTTTCACCCAGGAGATTCTTGCTCAAGGCTACTTTCTAGTGTCATTCTCAATTTAGTTGGTAAACAAACTAATTATTTCGCACTTTCAAGATCGTTGAAGTTGGCAGGGTCCAAGGTCGCTCTTTGACACTCTCAGTCACGACAGGCAACCTCGACTTTTGAAGCAAGGAAGGACTTCCGGAATCCGTTTGACGAGGCCTTCAGAGGATAAGGCTTACGAATGCAAATGATCCCGTCTCGCCGCGAGTTGCTTACATATTCATGCCGCGCGTCCTTCGACTGTGGCGTCCCGACGTCGAGTGTCGCTCGGACGGGCGTCGGCGTCGGCCTGGTGTCAGTGAACCGCGAGATTGCTGCGAACTTGTTGCACGAAGCGTTGTGACGACGACGTCGACGCAAACTCAAGGATCAAAGCTCCCGATTCGTTAAAACCCGGTCTACTCCGGATGGGATTGGTGATTGGTGTGCAAGAACAACCCTCTCTTTGTTATTGGACCAACTTCCGGAGTCGGAATGGCCGATGAAAGCACAGCGTCCGAGGGAGAGAGAGTACCAGACCAAGGAATCGAAGCTCTTTGGCGAGCAAAGTGCACTGACCCTGGAGACTATATACCATATCTGATGTTGCGCTCGATGGTATCCGAAGCCAGGGTCGACCTCACTTGACCACTAGATAATCAGCAAGTGCTCCATGAAATCAAAGATATGGCTCGAGATCTAAATTATATGTCAGAATTCCTTAGCATTTGAACCGAAATGAGATAAACAAAGATGGATTTGAATAGGAAAGAGTTAAGCTGAGACAGAGAAGAAGAAATTAAAAAGATAGATTTAGAAATAGGCTGGGATAGAAATCAGGGGATTGAAACAGATAGGAGTAAATTTCAATTGACAAGGAGATAGGAAGAGCCCAAGTGGAAACTTTGGATTTAGGCCATTACTAACAACGGGCGAAATACTGCGCCTGTAATAGCTACATACAGCTGACTGACCAGTACGGGCATAGTACTGGATAAAACCCAGGCATTGTACCAGGCGCGGATCCAGGGGAGGAGCCACGGAGTCAACACCCCCCCCCCCCCCCCGCAAAAAAAAATCCAGATTTACATTGTTCAAATTTTTTTCATGATCTTTTTTTTAGCGATGTTCCCATAATTAGCTGTGGAGGCACCACCCCCAAAACCCTCATCTAGATCCGCCCCTGCATTGTACTGCATCAGTGCTGGGAAACCAGCACTGGCATACAAGTGTTGGCCCTATACTGGTAGAATTCTAGCCAGTACTGCGCCAGTACTGCGCCAATACCGACTGCCAGTACGGGGCCAGCACTGGGGGTCCAGTGCAGAACATTGTTATCATCCCAGATATATGCCAGTACT